>CAUYQG010074357.1:0-56437 GCA_963574415.1 Tarsius wallacei
GATTAGTATACAAGTGGACATCATACAGGTAAAGTTTGGGCCTCCCTTTGGTCCCCACTTTGCCTGATTTGAGATAAGGTACCCTTACTGATGCTAGAAATGAACAAAATTCTATAAAAATACAAGCTATCAAAAACTAGATCAAGAAGAAATTAAAAACTTGAATAGATTTATAAACTTCAAAAAAATTTAATAAGTATTTGCAAATTTCCCCACAGAGGAATTATCATCCATAGATAAATTAATCTTTGAGTACTAATATACATTCCAGAAACAATTCCAGATTTACAAGGTGTAAGAAAGAAGGAATCCATTCTGGCTTATTTCTTGAGGCTAGTATGATAAAATAAGGGTTAAAATCTGACAAGGGCAGTGTGAATAAGAAAAATAATAAGATCATTTCATTCATGAATATAAATTTTAAAAGCCCCCCCAAAATATTAGCTATTTAAATATGGCATGTTTAAATAACATTCGATATTCATTTATAATAACTCTTAACAAATGAGGAATAGGAAAGAATATTTCTAATAAAGGATACTTATACCAAACATTGCAATTATAATTAATAGTAAAATACATTGAAAATGCTTACTTTGTGGTCAGAATACAGACAATAATATTCACCATTAGCAACTCTAATAAATATCATTCTAAAGAATCTAGCCAAGACAGAATTTTTTTTTTTTCTTTTTGAGTCAGAGTCCCACTCTGTTGCACAGGCTAGAATACAGTGGCACACTCACAGCCACCACAGCCACAAACTGCTGGGCTCAGGTGATCCTTCCACCTCAGCCTTCCAAGTAGCTACAACTGCAGGTGCATGCCACCACGCCCAGCTAATTTTTTGATTTATTGTAGAGACGAGGTCTCATCAAGTTGCCCAGGCTAGTTCAAACCTATAGGCTCAGGCAGTTCTCTCACCTCAACCTCCCGAAGTGCTGGGATTATAGGCATGAGCCACTATGCCCAATCAAGACAGAACTTTTTATAAAAATTTCAAAATTGATTAAAAGACATTAAACAATATCCAAAATAAATAATTAGGTATTTTATGTTCATGGATTGGAAGATATAGTCAATGCTCTAATGCTTCACCCAGTCTCGTCTTTGGGGCTGTGGTGGTTAATTTTAAGTGATAATATGACTGAATTAAAGGACACCTAAATAGCTGGTAAAACATCATTTCTGGTTGTGTCTGTTAAAATGTTTCTGGAGACGATTTGCATGTGAGTCAGTGGACTGAGCAGGGAAGATTGGCCCTCACTGTTGATGGGTACCATCTTATTGGCTGGGGGCATAACAGAACAAAAAGCCAGAGGAACAGTGAATTTGCTCTCTTTCTCCTGGATCTGGGACACCCTTCTTCTGCCTCTGAACATCAGAACTCCAGGCTCTCTCTCTGGTCTTTGGACTCAAGGATTTGCACCAGCAGCCCCCAAGATTCTCAGACCTTTGGCCTCAGACTGAGAGTTACACCATTGCCTTTTCTAGTTCTGAGACCTTTGGGCTTGGACATCTTGCAGATGGTGTATCATGGAAATTCTCAGCCTTTAAAATTCATGTGAGTCAATTTCCTTAGTAAATTCCCTCGTGTGTGTGTGTGTGTGTGTGTGTGTGTGTGTGTGTGTGTGTGTGTGTAAAATTAGCTCTGTCTCTGTAGAACCATGATTAATACAGGGACTAATCCACCAGTCCACCAGTCCACAGTTTCTACAGCTCACAGCATTATCACTTACTGCAAAATGTTCTCTGCTACAAGGAACTGCCTCATTCAAGGTTACACCCCTTCCCAGAAGGCAGCTATATCAAATAACTGGCTGACATCGGTATTCCAAGACCCACCCAACTGCTTCGATTAGGGACAATTTTGAAGGCCTATTTTGCCTGTAAAGCTTTTTTATAGGATTGGATGAGACTTCAGTTGCAATTGCATTGTGATGAATGAAATTTCTTTTACAGAACTGAGCTCCATCATAGTAACAGAATTCTGAAATAGGGAGATCAGGTGGCATCATTAATATGCCGGAAACAAATTAAGCACAATTTTAGTCCACCACATTCTTCAGTTGATTTTCATATTTGTATACTTACCCTACTTTTTTGATCAGAAAACATTTTGGGGGGCCATCAGTTCAATGTGACACATTGTTTTAATAATGAGTATTTGATTAAACATTTTGACAAATCCATTTTTCAACTTGGGCATGTTAACTTTAGTATAGGGGTTTCTGGTTTTCTCTCAAGTAATACATAAACTAAAATAATAATCATCAACCATATTATTCACAAAAATATTTTGAGAGTTGAAGTAATGTACATAAAAATGCTTAGATTCCTAAATAAAAATTTCCCCTGAATATAAATATTTTTCTTTGTACAGAACCTCCATTTTTCTTAATACTTCTTATTTAACACAACTTAGAAGTCTTTTTTGTGTTACAAGTATGTAAATGTTGGTTTTTATTTATAAGCTAAATTCTTTATACCATTTATCAGAAAAAGAAATTCTAAAACAAAAAGCTAAATGCTCTTTTCATAAAAGTTACAAGTAAACACTATTTTTTGAAGCAGCACCAAAATGAACACTATTTTGATGTGTAGAAAAGAATATGTATGCATAGAGAACATGTAAAATGTTAACATTGATGAATTAAATTTCCATTTTTATGCATTTATTTAGATATATATTTAAACATCTGAGCAATATTTAAATATACGTGGCTGACTAAGAAACACTATTTTTTGTGTTCTTTCCCAATTGCATAGAATTCTGCATATTTTTTTCCCAGGCTAACAGCTCTGATTTGGGTTAAGTAAGCAAACTAAAGTACAGACACAACACAACAAAACAAAAAATGTTCTTCCTTACTGAAACCTGATCCTGATATTTTTGTAAATCTTCAAAACAAATGTCTTAAAGTCAGTACATTTCCAAATCGTCTTTTGATTGAATTTGTTTTGCATTTTCCAGAATTTAACTTAGGGTTTCAAGTACTATTTTAAACTGTGTTGACAATTTAATTCTTCTAAAATTTCCCTAAAATGGCCAGGCGTGGTGGCTCATGCCTATAATCCCAGCACTTTGGGGGATTGAGGTAAAAGGATTGACTGAGTCCACGGGTTCGAGACCAGCCTGGGCAACTACGCGAGATCTCATTTCTACAATAAATCCAGAAAAAAAAAGTTAGCTGGGTGTGGTGGCATGTGCCTGTAGTTTCAGCTTCTTGGAAAGCTGAGGCAGAAGGATTGCCTGAGCCCAGGAAGTCGAGACTGCAGTGACTGTGAATGTGCCATTGTATTCCAGCCTGGGCAACAAAGTGAGACTCTGATTCAAAATAAATAAAAATAAATAAATAAATAAATAAATAAATAAATAAATAATTTCCCTAAAATGATACGTAGATTTATGACAACACATATTTTATATATAATTATCTAGTTAGTCCTGTACATTCAGCATTTGACTAACTCTAAAGGTACTAAATTAATACTTTAAATTCTAAGGAGGCAAATATTTACTATGTACCTGCCATATGTTAAAACATATTTAAACATATTTTAAGAAGGAATTAAATAACTTACATATCCTTCACAAACTAATTTTTTTTTTCGAGGCAGAGTCTCTTGCCCAGGCCGCTGGAGGGCAGTGTCATGATTGTGACTCATTGCATTCCTGAATTCATGGGCACAAGGGATCCTCCCACCTCAGCCTCCCAATTAGCTGGGACTACAGTTGTGCACTACCATACCCAGTTAATTTATTTTATTATTATAGCTTGTAGAGACAGGATCTCACTACATAGGCCATTCTCAAATTCCTGGGCTCAAACAATTTTCCTGCCTTGGCCTCCCAAAGTGCTGGAATTACAGGTAGGAGCCACCATGCCTGGCTGACAAACTAGTATTTTTCTAATTCAAATCCTTTTGAATCTTAAAAAAACTGTTTTCAATGATGAAGTAAAAATAGCCATGTGACATTCCCTCCTCATAGTAAACAAAACTACAGAAGTTAGTTACAAAAATTGTGATTGGTGAGTAGTCATTTATTCTTAGGCTCCTGGTCATTTTTGCATCACATTGCTTATAGCCACAGTCTAATTATTTTTAAATCCTCATTAAAAGAATAGTTTCTGCATGAGTCATTTTCTTTCTGAAAATTAAGGCATGACATCATAAGGAAAACAAATTACCATATGCATAACCATCAGAAAGCTACATTTTTTGACATATATGGACACTTACAAACTAAGGTGTTTTAACTCTTACATTTTGTCTTTCTGTTTCCCACATCTGTCTAATTTAGATTAGACACTCTTCCTGACAGGAGCATATTAAATTCTCCCCTATTTAGTGTGTGAGAATATATTGGTTGCCACAAAATGGAAATCTGTTTTTGCTGATAATAAACATAACATTATTGCTTTAATATTCATAAGTGTACACAGTTATAAATGAATTCCTCAATGCAGCATAAGCTTAATAAAAATAATCCAAATAAAAATATTCTTAATAAAAAGTCTCTGTTTAGTGTGTAAAAGCATAGTGAACTTCAGAAAAAGCAAATTGATGTTATTCTTAAATGCTGATGCTAGTAGTTTATGCTACTAGGAGAATAATAATCTACCATTTGTTGTAATAGTGATTAGAATTATCATTCTCTCTAATGTTCTTACATAGATTATAAATATATACTAGATATATACATTATATACATAATACATACATATATAAATAACATATATATCTCAAAATCTTATGTTCTATATAGTGATGTAATTATATATTGTACATATATAGGGTGTGTGTATGTTATGTGTATATAGCAATAATTACATAAGATTTTAAGGTAATCCAGAGACTAGTACTGTAGTTCAGATAAATACTTGATTCAATGCTTGGAACTCAAACTTTCTATTTTCTCTCTTCTTGGATTTCCAGCCATGTCAAACACAGTATCATTGTATGATTATATTGATGCTTCTTCTCAAGTAAAGTAATTGAATCAAGACTAAAAATGAGTGAGTCGATTTCACTTCTGGTTACAGAAATGAATGTGTCCAGCTCATATAGTGTGTTTCAAAAGGTCAAGTGAATAAAATTTTTTTTTTATTCTGGTTTCTGATTACTCCTTTTTGGAACTCAATGGCATAGACATACTCAGAGCTTCAGCAGTGCCATGCTGATAAGAGTGTCTATTCTGTGTGACTGTCTGTCTTTTCTAATAGACACCCAAGTTATTAGTCTCAGCACTATCAGCCTCCCCAGTTTGATATATGGACTCCTGAGAAATGAAACACTCCATGTGGGTAAGAGTAGTGATTAATGCAGGTCAGAATTCCATCTCACATGAGGTTTAAGTGATGGTTTACAGAGATGATAGCAAGTCCCCTTCATGAATTCAACTTTCAGGGTTCAGAAATATTTTTAGAAATCTTTCATTTCCCTTTAACAATAATTATACATCTTTCACCATAAATTAAAAAAAAGCTCTTCAGGATCTACATACAAATATAAAACTAGCCGGGTTCGGTGGCTCAGCCTGTAATCCCATGCCTTTGGGAAACTGAGGTGAGTGGATTGCCTGAGCCTGCGGGTTCGAGACCCCGCTGAACAACTTGGCGAGACCTCATCTCTACAATAAATCAAAAATTAGCTGGGCGTGGTAGCGCAAGCCTGTAATTCCAGCTACTTGGAAGGCTGAGGCAGAAGGATCGCCGGAGCCCAGCAGGTCGAGGCTGTGGTGGCCGGGAGTGGCCACTGCACTCCAGTCTGGGCAACAGAGTGAGACTCCAACTCAAAACAACAACAACAACAATAACAACAACAACAACAACAACAAAAATATATAAAACTCCTTTTAGACAAACTAGTAAAGCAGTGGCTTCATATATTTACACTGATTATGTAAAGTAGTGATTTATTTTGTTATAGAATCCCTGTTAACTGTGGTGTTATTAAGTGTTTTCTCCTTTGGGTTTCAAGAATACCTGTTACAGCAAAAATATGGAACCAACCATTCTGCCCATCAAAAGTGGACTGGATAAAAAAAATGTGGCACATATACATGATGGAATATTACACAGCCATAAAGAAGGACAAAATCATGGACTTCACAGCAACTTGGATAGATTTGAAGTCGATCATACTCAGTGATCTATCACAGAAACAAAGAACTGAATACCACATGTACTCACTGATAAGTGTGCCCTGAACACCTATCATAATACTACAAAAAAGGGATTGGCAATAGCGGGACACTGCCAGGGGAGGGAGGGGGGTGGCACATAACATCAATAAGGGTGCCTGATCCTAATCCAGGCAAAGTGAGGCCCAATGAGAGGCCCAAAACTTCACCAATACCTAGACCACTTATGTACCCAATCCTGATTTGTACCCCACATCTTTAAAATAAAATAAAATATTTTAAAAAGAAACAATGTCTAAATTTTCTCTTTCTCAGAATTCTTTGTGTGCTCCATGATGACGCCATTGCTGATAAAGGACCACATCTCTATATATGCTTGAGTTTCTACAAGAAGGTATTATTAAATTTATCATTATTGGAAAAGAATAAAGCATTCTGTTTTATTTGGTACTGTGTTAGATGCTTTAGAAAACTAGATTTGACAGTATTGGTTCCTATCCTTCAGGAAGTTATTTTATGATATAAAAGAATACAGGCACACACATTTTAAAATGAGATTCTACATTATTTGAAGGGAAAGCAATTTGTTATAGTTATAGTACAAGGACTTTAGTAGGGCCCTCTGGGAATGATGAATGATAATATAGAATCCTCCTATTTTGAAGAATGTATTAAGTGTATATATCAATGTTGTTTAGGAGGACAGTGATCCATGGCGCAGCAATGAAATGGAACTTTGCAGTGGGTTCCCAAATATGCCATTCTGCTGATCATCAGCCTTCATTGTGTTTCTCTTTTCCCTCTTTATCATATTTTCAGAGTTGCTCTCCTCAGTGCCTGGCCCCAGAACTTAAAATGTATGATTAAAAACAAATATCATTTCTTATATATAACTGGAAATAAAATGACAGATTCAATTAAATATTTTTCAGAGTTGGAAGAAATGTGTGTGTTTGATGAATAAGCACTGTTTCAGAACTTATGAATGCTTCTTTTAACGGTTTACATTTAGCAAAATCATTTTCAGTCATTTATTACTTAATAGTCACAGTACTACCATGACAGAGTTGGATAAATAATTCTTAGTCCTCATTATATAAATATGGTGCTTAGGTGCAAAGGAAAAGACTCAGCCAGTGTTATAGATAAAATGTTAGAGGACTAAGATAGCTAAACAGTGCTATTTGATAGACAATGCCACAATAATCAGGACTACAGGAAAATACTTTTTTTTTCTTTTAGGCTTATAATGTAGACTACAGTGCCAACCAGAAACCAGTCAGATCAAACACAGAGGGAATAAGTCATGGATTCCATTAACCAAGAGGAAATACATTAAAACTTCTGTTATGATGGCATGAAGAGATCAGCAGACCCTCTCTACAAAAAACTAAGAAACTGGAAGAAATTGACACAGATAACTAGTTAAGCATCTTGATATCAACCAAAAGCAGAAAAAAATTGAGAATCATTTATTCTTAAAAAACCAGTAGAGATTCAAGTAAGAAAACCAGGAAACTTCAAAGTGGTCATTACAAATACATTCAAAGAAATAAAACTGTGTTCAAAAAATGAAAAAGAAAATATGGTGACAATGATTCTATACATAGAGAATTTCAATAGAGAAAAATATGAAAAAAATTAAAATTTATGACTTTAAAGTATAATAACTGTTATGAAAGATCCATAAGAAGCATCAATAGCATACTTGAAATGGGAGAAGATAGAAACAGAGGACTAGAAGGTAGAGCAATAGAAATACTATCCAACTCAAAGAACAATGAGAAAAAATGAAGAAAAATGATTAGTCTGAAATGTATGCTATTCCATAAAGCACATATTCATAGTTTTAGTGACAGCCCCTGTTTTTACCACAGCAAACTAGAGAGAAGAGCAAATAAGCCCGAGGGAAGCAGAAGGAATTATATAATAAAGTTTAAAGTGAAAATGTAAGGAAGAAAAAAAAATAATAGAAAATGCCAGTGAAACCAAAAGATGATTTTTTTGAAAGATCCAACAACATCAATAAACTTCTAGTCAGACTGATCAAGAAAAACAGAAGACACAAGCCATCAAAATCAAGAATAAGAGAGAAACATCACTATGGACCCTATAGAAATCAAAAAAGACTATGAAGAAGATATCATGAGGCCAGGGACAGTGGCTTATGCCTGTAATCCCAGCACTTTGGGAGGCCAAGACAAGAGGATTGCCTGAGATCCGGGGTTCAAGACCAGCCTGAGCACACCCTTTGTCCCACAAATCAGGGTAGAAGGTGGGATGTCTGAGACTCGGCACTTGACAGGTCCCTCCAAACTTTGTGCTTTCAGGATATTCCCTCTGGGTCATGATGAACCCCGGAGTAGTTGATCTGACAGTCACAGAGATTGGGTCTGTAGCTCCTTGGTAAGCAAGTCAGAGCACTTTCCTGTTCCATTTTCAAGATGTTGGCAGGGTGCCTTTTTGTCTTCTCTGGTGGGACTCTGCCTCTGAGCTCCCTCCATAGCCCTTGCTGTCAGTGTCCGGCCAGGTGCTGAAGTGGTAAGACAAAGCCTGGAGCCGTCAGTCTCTCCTGCTGCAGTGGTGAGGCAGAACCTGGAGCCGGTAGTCTTTCCCTGTGATTTCTTCACAGGAAAATTTTGTCCATTTAAAAAAAAATGGCACTCAGCTTCTGTGATCTGGGAAGTGCTAAGGACCAAGCAGAGAAGCTACAGCACCAGATGCTTCACCAGGAGGTCCCCGGCCACTTGCTTATGAGCCCCCACTTAGTATCTCCCAGCATTTTCTTCCCAGGAAAGGTTTTGTTGACTTAAAAAAACAAAAATTGACATTCAGCTTCTGTGTTCTGGTAATTGCTAGGGTCCAAGCCAAGCAGTGGAAGGACCAGCCACTGCACCAGGAGAACCCTGGCTACTAGCTCCCTAGCTCTCACTCATTTAGCCACTCACACACCCACTCACTCACCAGCATGTACACAAAATTTTCCATACACTCACACACACTGGGACTCAGATAGTCTGACTGGCTCAGCTGCCAACTTCCCAAACAAAAAAAATTTTAATATCTATTTTTTGAGGGATGTTGGAGCACAATTGTTATTTCTGAGATATCTTAGGTATTGGGGTAATATTAGACTCATACAGTTAGATGTAAATTATTCCCTGCTACTTTATTTCTGAAAGAATCTGTCTTTCATTAATACTGTTTCTTCATTAGCAGTGAAGTCTTCTGGGTCTGAACAAGAAAAACACTTATTGAAAGATTAGGATTCTATGTTTTTATGTGATATACATTCATTCAGCTTTTTTTTTCTATTTTTCTTTGAGAAACTTTTGTTTTGCTTTGTTGTTATTCCAGTTTGTTTGTGTGTGTGTGTGTGTGTGTGTTCAATTGTTTTTTGTTTTGTTTTCTGCTTTCATTGTCCTGTGTTTTTTTTCTTTTTAAATTCTTGTTCAACTTATTTTATTCTATTTTTCTCTGTGCTGCTCATTGCTGTCACTGTATCTTGGACTCAGGGGGTAAACACACATACCCATTGCATCATCATATAGAGTGGTGGTGGGGAGTGAGTCCAGGATACACATACCACAATCAGTGAACATTGTAATTTGCAAGTCGTTTCAGAATCCTAACTCCCCATCCCCTACCTTATTTAATTTTCAAAACTACAAGAGACAGCAAAGCTTCCCACCCACAGACCTGTTTCAAAATAGAACACATCCAGAGCCTGAATCAGGGAAGAATAGAGGACTGAGCAAACATCAGAAAGGAAAGCTCCTCCCACTGACACTGAATAATGGAACTAAAGACAAAAGCAAGAGATCTGTAGCAAACGAAGAAAAAGCAATAGAAGACCGCAGGTAACTTCAAGTGTAACATAGAGAAAACTCCTGAAAAATCAGACCTTGGAGCCCAAACGATGGAAGTCACCAACAACTGGCCCCAGAATACAACAGGGATTAGAGAATGGATGGAAAGAATGAATAAGATTCAAGAAAGACAAGATGCAACACAGAAACAACTTGTAACAGAGATTTTGACATGAAAAAGTTTCATTCAGGAAATAAATAACAGGATGACAAGCATGGAAAGCTGAATTAATCTAGCTAAAGAAAGAATCTCATAACTTGAAGACCAGAACATGTAATTAATCTGATCTGTAAAAAAACATAGAAAGAGGGCCAGGCTCAGTGGCTATAATCCCAGCACTTTGGGAGGCTAAGGCGAGTGGATTGCCCGAGACTGTGCATTCAAGACCAGCCCGGGGAACTTGGCATGACCTCATCTCTACAAAAAATGAAAACTAGCCAGGCATTATAGCTCATGTCTATAATTCTAGCTACTCGAAAAGCTGAGGCAGAAGGATTGCTGGAGTCCAGAAGGTCAATGCTGGGGTGGCCGGGAGCATGTGTGCCACTGTAACCCAGCCTGGGCAGAGGAGTGAGACTCCAACTCAAAAAATAAAAATAAAGAAAATAGAAAGAAAACTCAGAAAGAAAGAATAAGGCCTAAAAGAGATGTGAGATTTTATAAAGAGGCCGAACCTATGCCTGATTGGTATCCCAAAAGAAGAAAAGGAAATGTAGAACACCTTGGAGCAAGTATTCCAGGAGGTAATCCAAGAAAATTTTTCCTATCTCACCAGAGATGTGACCAGCCAAACACAAGAGATACAGAGAACCTCCACAAGACATCAGATGAGAAGACCAACCCTAGACACATAGTAATTCACCTACACAAAGGAGGCGCAAAAAAAAAAATCCTAAAGGCAGCAAGAGAGAAAGGTCAGACTAACTACTGGGGAAAACCAATCAGAATAACAGCAGACCTATCAGCAGAAACACTACTAGCAAGAAGGGACTGGAGTCCAATATTCAAAGTCCTCAAAGATAAACAATTTCAATGAAGAATTTCCTACCCAGTCAAGCTCAACTTCATCACTGATAGAGAATTAAAATCTTTCCCAGACATCCAATCCCTAAGAGATTATGCAGCTTCCAGACCAGCTCTACAGGAGACACTTAAAAGATATTAAGCATAGAAGAAAGAAAGAAAGAAAGAAAGAAAGAAAGAAAGAAAGAAAGAAAGAAAAAAAAAAGAATGACCACAAACTTCCAAGAGAACAGCAGAGCACAGAATCAACAGAGAATAAGGCACAACAACAAACTTGAAAACACACACAGATATTAATCCCAAAGCCAAAAGAAAATAAGCAAAGAAAGAAAAAACTTTATAAGAACCTCATGACAGGAATAAACAACCACATTTCAATAATCAGTCTGAATGTGAATGGACTAAATGCACCACTGAAAAGACACAGTGCAAACTGGATAAGAAACCATGATCCAATTATTTACTGCATCCAGGAAACTTGTCTAACCACAAGGGAAACACACACACACTCAAAGTTAAAGGATGGAAAACGAGTTTCCAGGCAAATGGGTCACAAAAGAAGGTGGGAGTCGTGATCTTAATATCAGAAAAAACAACTTTTAAGCTATCAAAAATTTTAAAAGATAAAAAAGGACACTACATAATAATAAAAGGTTCAATCCATCAACAAGAAATATTCATCCTAAACATATATGCACCCAAAAAAGGAGCATCAGCATTTATAAAGCAACTACTAAGTAAACTAAAAAAAGATATTGGTTTTAACACTATTATAGTAGGGGACATGAATATTCCACTAACAGCCCTGGATAGATCATTGAGGCAAAAAAACAAACAGGGAGATCCAGAACCTAAACTTGACACTCAATCAAATGGACTTAAAAGATACCTGCAGATTCATCCACCCAACAACCACAGAATATATATTCTACTCATCACCACATGGAATGTACTCCAAGATCAATCATATTCTTGGCCATAAATCAAGCGTAAACAAATTCCATAAGGTTGAAATATTGACGTGCACCATCACAGACCACAGTGGAATAAAAATAAATATCAACACCAACAAAATTTTCCCAAAGTCCACAAAGACATGGACACTAAACAGCATGATGCTGAACAATTACTGGGTCAACATTGAAATCAAAGCAGAAATTAACGATTCCAGGAAACAAATGAAAATGAAGAAACATCTTACCAAACCTCTGGGATGCCATGAAAGCAGTTTGAAGAGGGAAATTTATATCTCTATAAGCACACATCAAGAAAATGGAAAGATCACAAGTTGAGAGCCTAACAAATCAACTAAGAGAGCTAGAGAGGAAGACCACCAAAACCCTAACTTTAGCAGAAGAATCCAAATCACCAAAATAAGAGACCAAATATGGGACAAAGAAAACATCAAAAAAACAAAAAGCTGGTTCTTTGAAAGAATTGAAAAGATTGATGGACCCCTAACCAGAATGACCAAGAAAAAGAGAGAAAAATCCCAAATAAACACAATCAGAAATACAAAAGATCAAATCACAACTGACCCCGAAGAAATACAAAAGAATATCAGAGATTACTATAAACAGATATATGGAAGCAAACTTGATAACCTAAATGAAATTTAGGTTATCAACTTCCTCAGGTTGAAACAAGAAGACATTGAGACACTATATACATCATTAACAACCCAGTAAATTGACTCTGTCATATGAAAACTATCTACAAAAAATGCCCTGGACCCGATGGCTTCCTAGTAGAATTCTACAAAACATACAAGGAGGAGCTAATAATAACCCTATTGAAAGTATTCCAGGCAATTGAGAAAGAGAATTCTTCCCAAATCATTTTATGAAGCTAACATCACACTGATATCCAAACCAGGTAAAGATTTAACAAAAAAAGGGAACTACAGGCCAATATCCTTTATGAACATAAATGCAAAAATCATCAACAAGATTCTAGCAAATCGGATCCAAAAGCATATCTCAAAAATCATCCACCATGACCACGTAGGCTTCATCCTCAGGATGCAGGGCTGGTTCAACATTCACGTGATCATCAATGTAATCAAATACATCAACAGATGTAAAAACAAGAACCACATGATTATATAATTAGATGCAGAAAAAGCTTTTGATAAAATACAGCATCCCTCTTGATAAAAATCCTTAAAACCAGATATAGAAGGAACATACGTCAAAATAGTGCCATCTACAATAAACCCACAGCTAACATATTGCTAAATGGACAGAAACTAGAAACATTTCCCCTGAAAACTGAAACAAGGCAAGGCTGCCCACTCTCACCCCTCTTGTTCAACACTGTGCTGGAAGTCCTTGCTAGGACAATTAGACAAGAGAAGGAAATAAGGGATATCCAAATAGAAAAAGAGGAAGTCAAGTTATCACTCTTTGCTGGCAACATGATCCTATACCTCAAAAATCCAAAATATTCTGTCAAAAACCTGCTTGCACTGATAAAGGACTTTGGCAAAGTCTTGGGATACAAAATAAATGTGCAAAAGACAGTTCATTCTTATATACCAACAGTAAGCAGTCAGAGAACCAAATAAAAAGCACAATCCCATTCACAATAGTCACAAAAAAGTAAAATACCTTGGCATCTTCCTAACCAGAGACGTGAAAGATCTTTATAATATGAACTACAAAACACTGCTCAAAGAAATCCAAGAAGACACAAACAAATGGAAAAATATTCCATGTTCATGGATAGGAGGAATCAACATTGTTAAGATGTCCATTCTACCAAAGGCAATTTACAGATTCAATGCAATACCCATTAAATTACCAACATCATTTGTCTCAGACCTGGCAATGACAATACAGAAATTCATATGTAAACATAAATGACCATGAATAGCCAAAACAAACCTTAGCAAAAAAAAAAAAAGCAAAGCAGGAGGTATCACACTTCCAAACTTCAAACTTTACAGGCCACAGTAATCAAAACAGCCTGGTATTGGTACAAGAACAGGCATATAGACCAATGGAACATAATAGAGATTCCAGAAGCAAAACTTCAATTTCTCAACCAACTCATCTTTGACAATGCCTCTGACGACAACCACTAGGGAAAGAGGGTAACCTATTCAGTAAATGGTTCTGGGAAAACTGGCTGATCACATGCAGAAGATTGAAACAGGACCCCTACCTATCACCACACACAAAAATTAACTCCAAATGGATCAAAGACCTAAACATAAAACTACAAACTATAAGAATCTTAGAAAATGCAGGAGAATTTTATGGAAATTGGAACTAGCAGTCAATTCCTGATCAAAACCCTAAGTGCCCATACTATAAGAGATAAGATAGACAAGTGGGACCTCATCACACTGATGAGCTTCTGCAAAGCAAAAGAACCCATCAAGAGAGCAGGGAGACAGCCCACAGAATGGGAAAGAATATTTGCCAACTGTATATCTGACAAAGGCCTAACATCCAGGAGCTATAAGAAATACAAAAGCACCAAAAAGAAAAAAACAAACAGCTCCATTAAAAAGTGGTCAAAAGACATGAATAGACACTTCTCAAAAGAAGATACATGGGCAGCCAACAGACACATGAAAAAGTGCTCAACCTCACTAATCATCAGAGAAATGCAATTCAAAATTACATTGAGATACCACCTAACCCCAGTAAGAATGGCCATCATTAATAAAACAAACAACGGATGCTGGCGAGGTTGGGGAGAAAAAGGAATGCTTCTA
Source organism: Tarsius wallacei (assembly GCA_963574415.1). Classification (NCBI taxonomy): domain Eukaryota; kingdom Metazoa; phylum Chordata; class Mammalia; order Primates; family Tarsiidae; genus Tarsius; species Tarsius wallacei. The sequence goes on from CAUYQG010074357.1 coordinate 14,766, forward strand.
CATGGGCTGGTAGCAATGCAAACTAGTGCAACCTCTTTGAAAGTCAGTGTGCTGATTTCTGAATTTCTGAAAGAACTAGAAATTGACCTTCCATATGACCCAGCAATCCCTCTATTGAGAATATACCCAGAGGAACTCAAATCATTCTATAAAAAAGATACCTGCGCATGCATGTTTGTTGCAGCTCTATTCACAATAGCAAAAACATGGAATCAACCATGCTGCCCATGGAAGCTGGACTAGTTAAAAAAATTTGTTACATATACTCAATGGAATGGTATGCAGCCATAAAGAAGGACAAATACATGGACTTCACTGCAATTTGGATAGATTTAGAATCTATCATACTCAGTGAACTATCACAGAAACAAAGAACAAAGTACTATATGTTCTTACTCATAAGCAGACCTTGAACAATTATCATAATACTGTAAGCAAGGAATTGGCAGTAGTGGGAAACTTCCAGGAGAGGGGGCCTGGGATTGGCAGTTGAGGAAAACTGCCAGGGAAGGGAGAGGCATACTTCATCAACAAGGGCACCTACATAATGAACATTTGTATGCCAGCCTGATTTGTACCCCACATCTTTAAAATAAGTAAAAAATAATAAATAAATAAATAATTTTTAAAATGTTAGCAAACTGTCTCTAGAAACATAAAAAAAGATTATATACAATGAGCAGATGGTATTTATCTCAAGAATTCAAGATTAGTGTAAGATTCAAATGTAAATTAATATAATACACAATATAAATAGAATAAAAGACCAAAAATGATCACAGTACATGAAGAAAAAGTATTTGACAAAATCTAACAGTCATAATATTTTTAAAAAATGCAACACATTTCAAAGGCAACTTTCTTAATTTGACAAATGGAAAAACCAATAGCCAACATCATAGTTAGTGATGAAAGACTGAATATTTTCTATCTAAGATTGCAAATAATACAAGGTTGTGAATTTCTATCATTTTAAACAACATTGTATATTGGATTTTAGTCAGTGAAATAAGGCAAGAAAAGGAAATTCAAAATGTCTGTATTCATAGATGACATAATTTTTTTTTTTCAAAAATCCTGAGAAATCTGTATACGAAAATTATTTGAACCAATAAGTGAGTTTAGCAAGGTCACATAACACAAAATTAACATACACAAGTTCACTCTTTCTTTCTCTAGTAAAAACATAGCCTCAGAATGAAATAAGGCAAATGATTGCATTCATGTTTACATCAAAAGAAGTAAGATATTTAGAGATACATTAACAAAAGCATCACAAGACCCGTATAATGAAACTACAATATTTCATTGAAAAAAAGTTTTAAAAAACCAAATAAATGCAGAGATATAGTATATTCATGTATCGGAAGCCTCAATAGTAGTAAGAAGACAATTCTTCCCCAAACGGATCCGTAGATTCAGTGAAATTCCTATCCAAGTCCTATCCATTTTTTTTCTTGAAAAATCAACAAGCTAATCATGGAATTTGTATGTACATTCAAGGAACTTAAAATAGACAAAAATTTTTTGAAAAAACAGAACATAACAAATGTATGCTATCTTATTTCAAAACTTACTCTAAAGCTAAAATAATCAAGACAGTGTGTTATCGTCATAGCGATACGTATATCTGATCATTGTTACAAAATAGAGAATTTATAAATAAACCCACACATTTATGGTCAATTGAATTTTGACACAGAGGCCTGGGTGATTCAAATGGAAAATTATTTTTTCAACAAAAGGTGCTGGAGCAATTAGGTATCCATTTTGAAAAGTTAACTTACTACCTTTTCAAGCTCCACACAAAACTTTTACTCAAAATGGATCACAGATATGAGTAAAATGTATAAAAGTTCTGGAAGAAAACGAAGAAATTTTTTTTGTTATTGGATTGATCAAAATCCTTTTTTAGATAGAATACCAAAAATGTGTTTCAAAGAAGACAAAATTTATTAATTAGACTTTACCAAAAAATTAAACATTTGTTACTCTAAAAACTTCATGAGAATTTAAGAGGGCAAGTAAGAGAGTAGGAGAAAATATTTGAAAATCACCGATTAGATAGAAGATTTGTGACTAAATATATAAATAACTTTTAGTAAGACAAACAAACCAATAAAAATTGACAAGATATTTTAGTAAACATTTTGCCCAAAAGATATGCAAATAGCTAATAAGCACATAAAAATATGTTTAACATCATTAGTCATTAGGAATATGAAAATTAAAACCACAGTGAAGTCAGAGAATGGATATAGTAAAACAAAAGAATAGCAACACCAAATGTTGGCAAGAATGTAGTGGTTAATAGAATAATGAATTCCCTGTTCCCTGCAAGATGCTCATGTCTAATCTCCAGAAACTCTATATGTTACCTTATGTGGCAAATGGAACTTTGTTAAGACTCTTTAAATTTAATTGTTTTTTATTATTTCAATAGCTTTAGGAGGTACAAGTGGTTTTTGGTTACATGGATGCACTGCATAGTAGCCAAGAAGTCTGTGAAGAACCTTAAAATGGAAAGATTATCTTGGGTTAGTCAGGTGGGCCCAATATAATTACAAAGGTTCTTATAAGAAGGAAGCAGGAGGAAGTCAGGGAGGAAGATGAAATGATGGAAGTAAAGGTTGGAATGATGTGGGCCCAGAAGCCCAGGAATGCAGAAAGCCTCTAGAAACTGGAAAAGGCAAGAAATATCATATATCCCCCTAGGGCCTCTAGAAGGAAGGTAGGTAGCCCCAAAAGACCCATTTCAAAGTCTGACTTTCAGACTATAAGATAATATATTTGTATTGTTTTAAGTCACCAAATCTGTGGTAATCTGTTACAATAGTAATAGTAATCTATACAGACATGAAAAAACTAGAACTAGCATACATTTCTGAAGGGAATATCAAATGGTACAGCCACTTTGAAAAATAGTTTGATAGTTGACAAACCAGCAATTTCACTCCTGGGTACCTGCCCAAGAGCAATAAAAATATGTCCACACAAAAACCTGTGCACAAGTGTTCATAACTGTAATATTCATAAGAGCCCAAACCAGAAACAATTCAAATGCTCATTAACTAGTGAATAAACACAGTGCAGTTATAATCATAAAATGGAATAATACCAATGAAAAGAAATATACTGTACAACATAAATGAACCTCAAAAATTATGCTAAGTGACAGAAAGCAGACACAAAAGTCTATATATTACATAATTCTGTTTATATAAAATTTCTAGAGAAGTCAAATCTATAGAAATAGAAAACCAGTTGTTTTTCTGAGTATAGAAGCTGTAGTTGATTGTAAACAAGCACAATAGATTTTAAAGTGGTGATGAAAGCATTATAAAACTGGATTGTGGCAAAGGTTGCACAAGTATAAAACTTACTAAAATAACCACATTTCTCCATTTATAGTGGAGGAATTGTTTAATATATAAGTCATATAACAATAAAGCTGTCAAAAATGAAAAAAAAGAAGAAACAGGAAAATAAATTGCTACCTTCTCCCTCCACAATTTCCTAAGGAGCTCTTCTCTGCAAAAGAGATTGAGAAAATTCCTAAATCTTCTTTCCCCTTTAATTCTTATGTAAATTTTTTACATCTATCCCCATGTTTACATGCTAATTGTTTTCCTCATATTATTTGAAAATGCTAAACTTCCTGAGAGCAAAAATAACAGTTAATGTTGAAACCATAGCACCATCCTCACTCCTAAAATCTACCATATATCTGGAACACATCATTGAGAAATCAGTGCTCCCAACTCAAACACCAGCATTTGTTCTAGCTATATGGGGAAATGGAAATGTCCTTTCTCATGAGTTTTCTCAAGATTAACCTTTGGTATCATTTCAAGTTTCAGATATTGTTTTATTTTAGAGCTTCTACAGAAAAAAAAAAGAATTAGGGGAAGAGGGTCTGCACCCTTTTCAGCAGTAATTCGGTTTCTCCATTTATCAAAAAATACATCACTCTGAGGACTTCCTTAGAATTTTTCTTTTGGTTAAATTTACCAATCCCTTTTATTGTCTCTTCTCTAGCTTTTTTCTTCTAATAATCACTCCTTTCTTTGAAAGGAAGATTATCAGATGAGCAAGTGTTCAATGTCACATTTGGAAAATGTTTCCCCATTCTCTACTTCCTCAAATACATACCTTTTACCTAGATTCGGAATTGAATCATTTAGTCTACTCATTATTTACTATTCATAAAATAATGATTCTTAAATCTAAATCAGCCATGTAGTGGGTCACCCCCTTTTAAAAAAGTCTGAAGTGAATGAATTGGTTAAAATAAAGTTCATGCACTTCAGCACATGTTGACATGCCAGAATCAATTGTCATCAAACAAATTTTTAAAAATGACAACTGTTCAACCCTGCAAATGATTTATGTAGGGATAGTAGTCATTCAGTCTTTTTCACTCAACATTACTCAATGTGCTACAACCTCCTGTCAAGTAATGTGCAGAGTTCAGGAGATACAAAATTGGGATAAGTCTCTAACCTTGGAGAAGCTCTTATGTCTAAAAGCAGACATGGTAAAAGAGATCAGAACTATCATGTGACATAAACAGTGTCAGGAGAGTTTACAGATGACAGAATGTGTTTTCCTTGTTTCTTCTATTGCTTCTTCTCAATACTACAAGCTTCAGTCCAGATTTTTTTCATGGTTCCTTAGGAACAGATAAGAAAGCAAAGCATGGATTGTCACAAATGAACTTTGGCAAAATGTTATTTGTAGCAGTAGCTACACTGTATCTTTATGTTCTCAGGCTCTATAATCCAAAAATATCTGAATAAAGATGGCCGGGCCCAAACCACTGGGATTGGTATCAATTCGATCATGAAAAGAACCTATCTCAGGAACTATTGGATAAAAATCATGATTAAACACAGGTATATAGTTTTATTTCCTCCTCAACTTCATTAAAGTAATAATAAAAATACTTTAAAAAGATACAAACTCACAAATATGTGAAGGACAGAAAAAAAGTATAGCAACAAAATTTTGAAAAGCCAAAAGAAAATGATTAAGTAAATTTAGTAGGCCTCCCAGTAAAATAAAGTTTATTTTAAATCCTCCAAAGTTACAGGAGTTGATGGTACCATCTTTGAAAGTGGAGAACAGCTGAACCTCTATTTGAGTATTAGTATGTCCGCAAATTAAGTATGTGAACTTATCCTAGAAAAAGTGCTGCATAACTCACTTCTGAATATCACTACGGTCACCTTCAAAGTATTCCCCTTGGAAAGCTATGCACCAATGCCAGTGCCTAGTCCACCCACTAAAGCAATTTTGGAACTCTTTCTCTGGAATGGCCATCAGAGCTGTCCTCATATTACCCTTGATGCCCTGAATGTCATCAAAATTTTTTTCTATATTTCCTTTATCTTTAGGTAAAGAAAAAAGTCATTGGCCAGATCAGGTGAGCAGGGAGAGTGTTCCTATACAGTTATTTGTTTGCTGGCTAAGAACTCCCTCACAGACAATGCTGTGTGAGCTGGTGCATTGTATGTTGTGATGCAAGAGTCATGAGTTGTTGGCAAAAAGTTCAGGTCAGTTTCCTCTTTTTCATGTAGAATTTTCAGCACTTTGAAATAGTAAATATGGTTAACTGCTTGTCCAAATTTATAACGGACAATCCCTCTGATAGCAACATTGTTTGGATTCTTGATTAGGACTGATGGAACTTTGGTTTTGGTCATGGAGACTTGGCTGACTTCCATTGTGTACTTTGACACCTTGTTTCAGAGTTGTCACCAGTGATAACACATGCTTCATCACCAGTGATAACACAGTCCAAAACATTGTCTTACCTCTCCAAACTTGTCCAAAACATTGTCTTACCTTGACAAACTTCAACTCTCCTTTGCTTTTGTTCATCAGTGAGTTCCTTCAGGACCATTTTGCACACACCTTTCTCATGTCAAGATTTTCAGTTAAGATTTTCCTGTTTCTCTGTCAATGTACACTTGGTTAGCCAATGATTCTGATGCACAATTCGATGAATTTTTGCAACGTTTCATCAGTTCTGCTTGTTTTTGGCTGTCCTGACCTCTCTTTATCACTCATGCTTTCCTTCCCTCAGAAAAATATTTAATCCATTAGTACACCGCCATTTTCTTCATGGCATTTTTTCCCATAAACTTGCACTAACACATCCCTGATTTCACTTCCACTCTTGTCAAGTTTAACAAGAAATTCAATGTTTGTTTGTTGCTCTATTTCAAGCTCCAACATTCTCTTGATGATACACAAAAACACGCAACAACAATAGTGAACCTCACTCAGTAAGACACTACTACATGTTGACACAAACACAGCTGTGAGACACTGATATATCAAGGTTGTGAAACCTTACTGAGTTGTTTGTACAGTGCTGCCAACGTAAGCACATGGTAGCATGTTCAGGAACGTAATTGTCAGACCTTAAATAGGTCTACAAACCCATTATCTCTAGCAAAATAAATAAATAGCAAGCACATCAATAATTGAATTTTATCCTCAGATATAGGAATTTTAGATTTCCAAATATGATACAATACATCTTCAGAAAGATAAAGCTGACAAAAATGCCTGGTACTTCTGAATGTATAGAGAAAAGTAAGACATGTGCCAATGAGATTGGGGTTAAATGATTGGTAAGAACATAGAAAGCACAACAAGAACAACAAAACAATAAATACCAAGGAATAAAAGTTATGTGTGGGAAAGAAAAATTTAGCATAGGTACTACATTGACTTACCATAAATTGTATTTGGACAAATATTCTAATACAAACACAAAGTTCTTATACAAAATTAAAATAAAATTATACTGGGGGATGAGAGTTGAAAGGATTCAGAGGTAAAAGAAAGGAGAATTAGCACTATTTTTTTCCCAAATGGGTAGTCAATAAGCACAGTCTAAGACTGAAGCACCATGAATGATGCTTGATAATCAAGCATGTTATTTAGGAACATGGATATTAATATCAAAATAAATATTAAAATTGATGAAATTATTGCATCTGGAAAGGAAGAAATATGTTTTTGGTTGGGGATGATTCTCGGTTTTTTTCTTATAAAACTTATAGGTTATTTGACCTTTAAACTATGTGTATGTATAACTATGACAAAAATAATCATTTAACAAAAAAAGAAGATTTGCAATATCCATGCTGTTCATTTGTCAGTTGCTTGCTTCTTGACATACCCTATTCTTCCTAACAAGAGAAAAAGCCTATTAATTTTCCCTCTTCATCATTCTTAACTACTTCAAAAGAATTATTGAATTTTAGAAACTTAAAGCATGATGCTAGCTATAACAGGAATTTACATTTATTTCCAAATAGTTATAGATATGTTAGAAAATTTCAGGTGACAGATATTAATAATGCAACAAACTACATAAAGAAAATAATAACTAAACCCTGGATTTTAACCCTTAAAAAAGTAGCAACTTGATAGGTTTAAAAATGTCATATATCTCTTCTGTTAATTTATTTGACTCAGGCAGGACTTATTTTCTTCATATGTTAATTGATCATCTGTATTTCTTTTATAAATAACACATTCCTGCCTTTTGCAAATTTCTAAATTGGGGTATTTTCCTCTAATTTATATAAACATTTTCTATCTTAAGGCTATTCTAAGTCTTGGTGATATGTGCTGCAAATACTTTTCACCGCTTGTAAATGCACTTTTTAACTTTGTTTAGTGTTCAAATGTTAAATTTTTAAATAAACCAATCAGTTTATTTTCAAAAATGAAAAAGAAAGAGCAAAGAATGCCAAGGCCTTGATGGCACCCCAAAATACCTGACGAAGGTCAGAAACAAACTATGTAAATAACTAGTCGTAAGGATGCTTTGATTCCAAAAATCCCACCTTTTTAATCTTTTTATTCCGGAATGTGTTTTGCTGGTGGTGAAGGTTGGAAACAGGGCATGGAGAGGGGAATGGGAAAAAGAATAAATGTAGCAGACTTAAAAATACAAAGGGAACTTAGTGAAAACCTATAATATCTTCATTCTTTATTGTCACCAATCTTTCTTATGAAACAAATGTGCTACAAAGAAAAAAACCGTGTAATCCAAAATCATTTGTTTAACCTGAAATCAAGTTTCCTTATTTATGGCAGTCACAAGTATAAGCCACAAAATCAACGAATTTACAGCCAAGAGGTGGTAAGTTTAGACAAAAGAAAGTCAAAGGTGACTTTCAGAATTCTTACAACAAATTTACTGAGATTCTGTATCAGTGGGAATCTTGTTAAGTGCACTGAAAAATAAAGGACAGGCAGAACCCTGGTTCTATGTAACAAAGTCCTTACACATATTAAGAATACCTTATTAAGAAGTTGATTTTGCAATACACTGATACATGCACTAAACAAAGAAAAAAATTAGTCATTTTTCTCTCTCATTTGTAATCTGACACAGATATAATTAAGTACAGTAAGTCCCCTACATATAAAACTCCAAGTTGTGAACTTTCAAAGACGTGAATGTGCATTCCCATGTCCAATCATGTAAGTTAATGTGTCTGGCATACATTGTCATGTGCGTGCATCCTCTACAAGAGTCGTGCTTTTGGGCACTTTGCTGTACAGTACTGTATAAATTTTACAGTATACTTCCAGTCCAGGATGTCCAGAAGCAAACATAAAAGCAGCACTGATGTTACTGGTATAGCCAATTGTGTTAGTTGGGTACCTAGGCTAATATTGTTGGACTTAAGAATTGTGAACATGCTCTCAGAACAGAACTCATTCATATGTAGGGCACTTAATGTAAAAGATGCTTGGACATCTAAAGTCAATATTGAACAACACAGATATTGATAGTGTCATATTTGTATTGTATGTGATCAAATGCATATTAAGGGTGGAAATAAGCATTAAAAACATGGTCATACAAAATTTTGACCCAACAAGTCCACTACTAGGAATATTTTCTCAAAATGTCACACATGTACAAAGATATGTGCACAGGGATGTCCAATGCAATATTACATGTGAAAGAGAAAAAAAGAAACACCTAAATGTCCATTAATTTTAGAATGTCCAAATGACAATGGCTTGAACACATATACTGTAATACAGTCATGCACCACTTAGCAACAGAGACTCACTCTGAAAAATGAATCATTAGTCAATTTTGTCACTGTGCAAACATCAGAGTGGGCTTACACAATCCTAAAGGGCAAGGCCTACTACACACCTAAGATATAATGTATATAACTAGTGCTTGTAAGCTACAAACCTACATAGCATGTAAATGTACTAAATACTGCTTGCTGTAATACAATGGTAAGTATTTGTGTATCTAAACATATAAAGGTACAATAAAAATATGATGTAAAACATGAAAGAGTACACCTACACAGGACAGCTCCTTTATAATCTTATAGGACCATAATTGTATGTGTAGTATGTTGTTGACCAATCATGTAGGACATGATTGTACATCTAAGATTTTTTTAATGAACAGAAAATTAAAACATTTTACCCTCATTTATATGTTTAAAAGAAATGCATGTATGTCCACATCTAAATTTTAAAACAAAGAATGAGTCATAGAAGAATACAAATCCCTTGTTGTTGGTGATTACCTCTGGGAAGGTTTTATGGAAAGACTGAGGTCTTAGCCAAGCCACATAACGTAGTGTTTAAGAGCACAGACTTTGGTGCCAGACCTCCTAAGTTTGGGTCCTGGCTCTGACACGTAACTAACTGTAAGTCCTACCCAATTTCCTCCTCGATAAAGTACTATATGCATGTAAGCATTGCTTAGAACAGACTTGGCACAGAATTGGCATTACATGAATTAGCAAGCACTAAACAAAGGTTCATCAGTATTTTTAAGGGAGACTTTTAGTTTTTACCCTGTAACTGATATTTTATTTAACAATAAATTAATGTTTTATGATCTGAAATAAAGAAGAGCAAATCCAGAAATGTTTATGTTACTGCCCTAATGATGTTAAAATTGTATAAAAATGTCAGAGCATTGAGTTGCAAGACCTCCTGCTCATTCACTGGTAAATGAACTAGTGTACTCAGAGTAAATAATTACCCCTCTACTGTCTCAAGGGCAGGAAATTATTGCTCTTTCCCCTTAATGAATCCCATAGTGCTGTGTACACAGCGGGTGTGCGCTAAATGTTTGCTGATAATGATAATGGTGAGGATACAGACAGCTGTGACACACTATAAAGCTTAATTTAAAAGTCATCAGGAAAATGTAACACAGATATGGTTCTTCTAAATTTTGTCTGCATGGGAAACAAATTGTGTCAGATTATTAATAAAGTAATTCAGTGCACATTGTTCTATTGATTGCTTTGGTACCATTCTGAGTTTTTGCCCATTAACATGACCTAATTATGACTCCAGATGATTCAGAGGGCATAGCAAGGTTCATTTCTATTATTTTAGTCTTAAAAGTTGGTCTCCTGTAAGTACTTTCCAAATTAAATGCATAAAATGATTGTTTTCAACCAAATTATACTTAATTCCTACAGCAAGACTTGCAGCAGTGTGACTGTTTTCTGTCTCCTTAAACTGCAAAGTTACTTTGCTTCCATAATGATACATTCCATTTCTGTGGGTTTAAGTAGTCCATGCATGAAGGGAATGACTTTACTTAAAGATGATGATGCCTCTCCACTTTAACTCCATCCCAGTTTTGGGGGAGGTGAGGTTCCAACTACTTATTTAAAGGTTATATTGTCTCTCTTCTGCAATCACTGAAGGATGAGCTGGGCAATGCACTTGCCCCGCTCATCAGTCAAATCTGAAATTAATCTTTAATGATAGAACTCTATTTATTTATTTGGTGACTGCAGTGATAGACAGAGACTTCACACAGATGATACATATCAGGGAACAGGATTATGGGTTTAGGTAGCCTTCCTCTCTGGGAGATTCTCTCTCCATAGCTGTCACAGGAAAGAGATGTCACACTAGTAATCTGAACAGGGAAGTTTTAATATGAAGAGCTAAGAACTAGTAACAGGATATTAACTCCTTGAAGGGGTAAAGAAAACTCTAAAGATAACAGGAATAGCAGATATACAGAGAAGCCACCATGCTAAGATGGAGGCAGAGGACCCAAGGAAGGATCAAACTTGGAGGAGGGTCTTTCTTATAGCTGAGAATCAGACCTAATGAAAGAAGGTACAGATGTCCATACTGGATAGCAAAGAAGTTTGCTGAGGTGCCCCACAATGGGGTAACAGCTGAGGTGCTGGCAAGACTTGTTATGACTGGAGTGTAAGAAAGAAGTTGCCAACATGCAGAGAGTCTGATTGTGAGTCCTTTAATAGCCAGTAGTCAAGAGTAGACTAGTATCCAAAGAACTCTCGACTCCAAACAGAGTGAGCAGGGGGTATATAAAGGCAGAAATTACATAAATTGTACAGTTTGATTTACATTTTTTTGGCAGAATATTTGTTTGCAAAATGGTACAGATAGCTACGTATTTTGCAACTAGGGAGTTTCCAAGCACTAAGGGGAACAAGAATGTGGGTGTGTGGTGTGATTATGGGAAGGTTACATAAGGGGGTTATTTTTAGGTTAAAATGGAAGATCTGTTACAAAATGGAGTTACTTATGCCAAGCAAGCTATTACAGCCTATTATTAATTTTTTGCAGATAGATATTTCATTCTCCCTTTGATTTGTTTATGAGTCAATGCGCTGACTCATCAGTCAGAAGTACATTATTGTACTGGGGTCTCATAACATGAGTTTTACAGAACTGACCTGTTGTTTGACAAAACAAATAATCCAATTAATTATGCAGGGCCATATGAGCAAACTGAGGAGAAGAAGTACAAGGGGTCCAACCAGAGTAGTAGCAAGAGTTGTTAGCCATGGGTTCCAATGAAACAAGGATTGGAACCAGGATTTATTATTTTCCCTTTCTTCATGTCATTTGTCCAAATTTTCTCAGATACTCTGGAGGGTGTCTTTAATAACCCCTGATTTGTTGGCATAGAAGCAACAAGCTTCGCCAAGGGCTCCACAGAGTCCCCCATGAGATAGAAAAAGTAAGTCTAGGCGTCTTCGATTTTGGAGGACAACTTCAGCCAGGGATTCTACCTGGTTATGCAGTTGGTCCATGGCAAGTTGCAGGTTACCCAGGTCAGCATCAATTTCTTGGGCAAGGTTAGATAGACCCAATTATCCACGGACCAGAGCGGCTGTGCCAATTGCAGCTGTTCCTGCCACACTTAGCCCAACTAAGGTAGGTACAAGCAAGGGAACAGCAAATTTTGAATGAACAATTGGAAGATCAGGGCAATTAATTGGGAGGGCTCCTTGGGGACTGCTATAAGCATAAATCTGAGGTAACACATGAACAGTAATATATAAGGTAGATTGATTAATTAACTTTTTGGTAGTAGCACATTTTGTAAGGCCTGTGGGACTGGCCAACCAGGTGTTGGCAGGGGCCACATAGGCCATGGAGTCGGCCATGGTTGCAGTGAGAGATAAGTTACAAATATCAGAGAACAGAAAGCTGTTAGATTGAAATCTGGACTTATAAGGCAGGAAGCTTTACCAGTTACATCACCTAGAGTAATGTGAAACATTTTTAGGGAACAGTTAGTTCTCCAGATAATTGGAGTTTTAACTCCTAGGCCCATGTAGTAAGGAGGTTTTGGCTTTAAGCAAATCCAGCAATCTGAGGCCAACTGGGGCATAGTGGCATTAAGCAGACAGTGCATATTATTTAACATAGGAAAAAGACTAGGGGGTTGGCGGACCAGGTCTGGAAGCAGTTAAGGTGAACTCGGGAGCCGTTGAGGTGAACCCGGGGTAGTGGCTTGGTTGGCAGAAAGCAGAGGATGAGGCAGAGGCTGGTGGTAACTGAACAAGGGATCCTTCAGCTCTGTCAACGACCCTCTGTTGTTGTTTTTTTTTTATGGTGAGACGATATGTATTTATAATTAGCCAGCTGGACTCTGTTTAAGTGATCCCAATTTTGTTGGCAACATCCAAAGCATCATAATCAGGAGCCAGTCGAACATATGCCTTCTTCTCTCCATCAGGCCTAATCAGGGTGTTGACCTTGGCAACATCAATGTCATAGAGCTTCTTCACAGCCTGTTCTATCTGGTGCTTGCTGGCTTTAACATCCACAATGAACACGAGTGTGTTGTTGTCTTATATTTTCTTCATGGCAGACTCAGTGGTCAGGGGAAACTTGATGATGGCATAATGGTCAAGCTTGTTTCTCCTGGGAGCGCTCTTCCGAGGATATTTGGGCTGCCTCTGGAGCCGCAGAGTCTTGGGCCTCTGGAAAATGGGTGACATGCGGATCTTCTTTTTTTTTGTGCCTGTGGACACCTTTCAGCACTGCTTTCTTGTCCTTCAATGCCTTTGCTTTGGCTTTGGCTTTAGGAGGGGCAGGAGCAGGATGTGTGCCAGGAGCTTCCTTCTTGGCCTTCAGCGCCATCTTGTGAAAAGGGGCTCTATGGTTTTGACCACGGTTTTGTAGGCAAGTGTGTGCCAACGGATAGTGAATAATCCGCCCCGGTCATAGGTCATAACAGACTCAAGAAGTTGTACACTGAAGCGTTAGTAAGACTCAGTAGGAAGTTAGGTGAGGTGCCAGAAAAGACTGAAAACTCACTGGGGTTCTGGTAAGAAGCCTACACCCATAAGGTCCAGTTCCTAGCCCAGCAATCTCTGATGCCAGAATAAGATCATGAGAGCAGGGACTAATGAGAATGCAGTCGGCATAAAAAGAAAGGAATACTTCTAAGATATATCTTAAAAGAAGCAATTTAAGGATCCGGGAAGGAGAGAGAAGAATCAAAGAAGATTATAGAAAAATAAGTTCTTGCTAACAAAAATAGAGATACAAAAATCAAGTCAGAGAAATGAGGTTAAAGATGTAGGCAGAAACCCAGTCACACATGACTTTACAGGCCATGTTAACAATTTGAGGCTTTAATTTAAGAGTAAACTCTGAAGAATTCTAAACAAGTGAGTGATGTGAACATATTTGTGCTACAGGTAACTTGGTTTGCATCTCAAAGGATGAATTGGAGGGTGACAGACTGAAAGCAGGGAGGACTTTGAGGAGGCTTCTTTAGTAATCCCTTTGAAAGACTGTGATGCTTTGAATACCAATAGTGGAAAGTGGGTCTCAAGATATAAGAAGGAATTTGAGAAATATTTAGAAGGTAAGATTAGATGGGGTTTGGTGATTGGACAGAGTAGGGCCAGATTACTTGACCATATTTTTGGTTCAGGCTTTAGTTTAGCAGAGAACTTCAAGAGGAAGAGAGATTTCATGAGTGAGGCAGTGGTGGAGGATGACTTCATTCTTAGATGTGCTATATTTGAGATGACAGTTGAGTATCCATGTGGAGATGCATATAGCTATCAGAAAATCAGCCCAAGGTGGAAGTTCTATGAATTCTAGAATTTAGGGAAAGTCGGGCCTGCCTGCAAGTTTGATTGGACAGACTCATAAGATGCTTTCTGAAAAGTCAGTCCAAGCTAAAGAGAATTACACACCTTTGGTTTGATAACTGATTTAAAAAGAGGGGTAAATTTTGAGCATTGCATCATTTAAAAATCAGATTATCCTTTGGCTAATCCCCAGAAAGCTACCCCAGTGTTCCTGTGTAAAAGGACTTTAAAAAACCAGAGTGAGAAAAAATTCAGCATGCTTTTTCCCAATAATTTCACTAGACACTCAAAGTAGAAGGCATTAGTAACAGGTCATCAGGGCCATGAATTATATTCTTTATAATGAAAGTGCATCAGGCACAATGCTTTTAGGATCCTCTCTACTGGACAGCAGTGCCCTAGATTGGTAGTGTCCTTAATGGACTTTGGTGGCATAGTGGCCATTTTGATGAGTATCACATAAAGGTTCTTAAAAACACATCTCACTAGTGCCAATATGGACAACCATAAAAGAAGGACTTATTAGGGAGAAACTTATAAACAATAAATTAGCAGAGCATACTTGACTCCCTGAGTCATCAAAGTCCCATCCAGAGCTGTACTTAGGCCAGGCATAATTGAATGGAAACACCATGAAAAAGCTCCTTGAGGGACCTATCTCAGTAATGCATTACATACTTATAGGAGTGAGACAGGTCTAGACCAGCATGTTACAAGACAAGCTTTCTGACCCAAAAAAAGGGCTTGTAAGAAAAAGCTTCTGGAGTTCAGCAGCTGGTATCATCAGCCTGTTTATCAGTTGAGCTAACTCAGACCTGCTGAGCTACCTCTTTGCTAGGCTGTTAAAAGGGGAGAGAAAATGAGCCTTCAGGGCCTTACAGATTCATCTCTCCTTCATGTTTGTCTATAAAAGACACAATTGCCACTACAAACCTTAACTTAAAGGGAAGAAAATAGGGCCACATGCAGACTAGGTCTATGAGGACAGGAAAAATCCCTTAGGAGAGTAAAATCTTCAAATTTTCCTATTAAAGAAAGGCTGTGATGCATCAGTAATGCTTTAGAAACTCCTAGAATTATCTGGAAAAAAAATCAAAGGTGTAGTGATGATGCAAATAATAATAATATCAAAAACAAAAAACATGGAGGAGAGGAGTCAGAGAAATACTCTTTGGTGACTCAGAAATGTGTAGCCCAGAGAAAATGAATTGTCTTTAAGACGTACATAGATTATATACACAAATATTTAGTTTATCCAACAAAATGGATTTAAGAAGTATATATTAAAAAATAATTATGATGAGCTCTCTCAACCAACATGTCAATAAATTTAAATGACATCATTTTACTGACAGTGGTATCTTGACCATCAAAAAGGGTCAGTGTTTTAGTTTTGAGAGAAAATTCAGATACCATGGAAACATTTTTACTGACCTAGTTTTGCTTCCACACTGTGCTGAAGGAGGAGTAAATGTAGAAAAACAAATCAGGAAGAAGAAAGAATAATTTGCTGTTTGTTTCTGCTTTTTTTAAGGCACCACCTCAAGCTCTATGCCATTGTTTTCTACTTTCCTTAAATAATCTCGAAGAATTAGCAATTTACATCTTTTTACTTATAATCTGTAGAAACAAGCCCCCAAGTTACACATAAATATATGTATATGTGAGTTTTTGTTTTTTTTCTTAAATTTTAATTTCTATACTAATATTGTGACAGGCATCATCAACTGGACTCCCATACCATTTTTTCTTCTATTGTTAACAAGTTATATATACTCCCATACACAAGTGTGAGCAGGCACAGGGCCACCCAGCTAGACTATATTTCCCAGGCCTCATTTAATGTTTAGCTGTGACATTGTGACCCAATTCTCACTAAGGGAATGTGAGCAGCAAGAACGCGTGCATTTCCATAGCACTTACTGGACCTCAACTTCCCTGCAGTCCCATCCCAAGTACTGGCATATGGGGGCAACTGGAATGGCTACCTTCTCGAGATGGAAGCAACATGTTGAGGATGGCAAAGGTGACCATGGCCTCTGTCCCTAGATAACTTCATGGAGCAGAGTGGTTTCATTAAAAATATTAAACATCTATTTTATTTAAACTCCTTCATTTTTAGGGCTGTATTATAGCAGCTTGGCTTGTGTTTTAACTACAAATGTCAAACTATAGAAAACTGTCAGCCGGGCTCAGTGGCTCAGCCTGTAATCCCAGCACTTTGGGAGGCCAAGGGGAGTGGATTGCCTGAGCCCGTGGGTTCGAGACCCGTCTGGGCAACTTGACGAGACCTCATCTCTACAGTAAATCAAAAATTAGCTGGGCATGGTAGCGCGCGCCTGTAGTTTCAGCTACTTGGAAGGCTGAGGCGGAAGGATCGCCGAAGCCCAGCAGGTCGTGGCCAGGAGCGGCCACTGCACTCCAGTCTGGGTGACAGAGTGAGACTCCAACTCAAAAAAAAAAAAAAAAAAGAAAACTGTCAACCTACCACAGCACTTTATTAAGAGACATAATAGTTCTGAAGTGAAGTCTTTAGCAAGTAGTTTTTATCTAATTTCTCTTACTCCTATGTCTTTTTTATGTCCACTTTGCCATGCATATTTCGATAACTTCTTGGATATGTAGGTTTTTTATTAACAATTAAAATTGCCTGGCCAGGGTTGGTGGCTCAGCCTATAATCCCAGCATTTTGGGAGGCCAAGGCGAGTGGAACGCCTGAGCCCGCGGGTTCGAGACCTGCCCAGGCAACTTGGCGAGACCTTGTCTCTACAATAAATCAAAAATTAGCCAGCATAGTTATGTGCCTGTAGTTCCGGCTACTTGGAAGGCTGAAGCAGAAGGATCGCCGGAGCCCAGCAGGTCAAGGCTGCGGTGGCTGGGAGGGTGCCACTGCACTCCAGTCTGGGCGACAGAGTGAGACTCCAACTCAAAAAATAAATAAATAAATAAATAAATAAATAAATAAATAAATAATATTGGCTGACATATTTTTAGCTTACCAGGTGTTCATATGTATATTTTTCTGGCAATATTGTTCAGGCCTCTTAATTATAGAAATAAGCTCTGAGGACTTCAGATATTACTCATTTCATTAAATCTATATCTTCTAGAGGACAAAATGATTGCATTAAATTAACTCTCCACTTTTTTAGCTGGCATTCAAAGATTCCCATACTGACAAGGCTGTGTTAGCTATCATCTAAAGAAATATCTCAGTGGGAAACTGCCAGGGGAGGGAGGGGGACACCTCATCCACAAGGGTACCTGCATAATGAACATTTGTATACCTAACCCTGAATTGTACCCCACATTTTTAAACTAAAAAATCTAAAATAAAAAAAGAAATCTCAATATAGAGACTTGTAGTACTATGGGCTAGTCTGGTGGAAGGAAAACTTGTATAGATTTTGCAATGAAATTGTCTAAGACAAAAGATAACAGTTTCCCTGTGCAAAGGCATGATTCATTAGTGTGCTCTATTTACCATCTCTCTTTTTTAACCAATATATTTTTCCTTAGTGTATGGTTAGACAAGTCTTATAGTTCCTGCTGCTTTAGGAAATACTCACCATTCTTAAATTTTTAAGAGTTATGGATCATATTCCCTTGCATTGGAATAACTCATAAAGAAGTTAGCTTTCATAAAGGCAATACAAACAAAAAAAATAGTCAACAAACACTTCTAAAACAAGTAGACATCCACATGCAAAAAAATAAATCTTGTCACAGGCTTTATATTCTTCAAAAAAATTAACTCAAAAATGGGTCACAAGCCCACATGTAAAATGCAAAACTATAAAACTAATAGAAAATACCATAGGTAAAAAATATAGATGACCTAGAACTTGGCAATAATTTTAAAGATATAACACAAAAGGCACAATATATGACAGAAAAAATTGATAAGCCGGCCTTCTCTGAAATTAAAGTTTTCTGCTCTATGAAAGACACCATCAAGAGAATAAAAAGAGAAAACATAACATAGGAGAAAATATTCACAAAAGACATATTTGATAAAGGACAATTGTCCAAAATTGTCCTTTATCACTTAAAACTCAATGATAAGAAAACAAACAACCCAATACAAAAATGGGCAAAATATCTTAATAGACAACTCACCAGAGAAGATGCACAGATGGCAAATAAGCATATGAAAAGATGTTCCACATCATATGTCATCAGGAAAGTGCAAATTATGACAACAATGAGATGCTTGCTACTACATACCTACAGTCTTAGAATGGCCAAAAGTTAGAATCCCAACAACACCAAATGCAGACAAAAATGTGGAGCAACAGGCACTCTCATTCATTGCTGTTAGGAATGCAAAATGGTGCAGTCACTTCGGAAAACAATCTGGCAGTCTCTTTCAAAACTAGACCTACTCTCACCATATGATCCAGCAATGAGCTCCTTGGTATTTACCCAAAAGAACTGAAAATTGATATCCGTGCAATAAACCTGAACATAGATGTTTACGGCACCTTTGTTCATAATTGACAAAACTTGGAAGAAATCAAGCTGTCCTTTAGTTTGCAAATGGATAAGCTGTAGTATATATAGACACACAATATTATACAGAGATTAAAAAAAAAAAAATGAGCTATCAAGCCACCAAAAGACCCAGAGGAGTCTTAAATGCATATTACTAAGTGAAAAGGGCCAATTCAAAAAGTCTACATACTGTCTGATTCCAACTATATGACATTATGGGAGAGTCAAAACTATCTACGCTGTAAAAAGGTCAGTGGTCACTAAGGGTTAGTGAAAGAAGGGGTTGAGTTGACAGAGTACAGAGGATTTCTAAAGCAGTGAAAATACTCTGCATGAAATTATAATGGTGAATACATATGATTATATTATACATTTGTTCAACACCATAGGACATACAACACCAAGAGTAAACCATAATGAAACTATGGTCTTTGAGTGATAATGATGTATCAATGTGGGTTTATCAATTGTAACCAATGAATCACTCTGGTGCATGACAATGGGAAGGCTATGCACATGTGGGGACAGGGAATAGATGGGAAATCTCTATACCTTTTGCTCAATGTTGCTGTGAACTTAAAACTGCTCTTATAAATAAAAATATCTCGTTTAAAATTAGCCGTTTATCTAGCAAGATTTAAGGACACAACAACTTTCACTGCCTTAAAATATCTCCTTGTTACAGTAAAAGTCACATTGTCTTTATGAATGTTCCACATTTTTAGAGCATTGTCTTTAGAAATCTCTGTTCACTGCATAAGTGTGTTATGTGCAGGTGAGATTTGGGATTCTAGCGACCCTCTCTCCCCTTGATAGTGGACCTGGTACCCAGTGTGTGGTTATGTAGTAAATCCACACATGGATCACACAACTCTAAAATAAAATTTAATTTTTTTTTTTTTTTCCTGAGTAGTAGTCTCACTCCGTCGCCCAGACTGGAATGCAGTGGCTGCTCCTGGCCACTGCAGCCTCGACCTGCTGGGCTCCGGTGATCCTTCTGCCTCAGTCTTCCAAGTAGCTGGAATTACAGGCACGCACTACCATGCCCAGCTGATTTTTTTATTTATTGTAGAGATGAGGTCTTGCCAAGTTGCCCAGGCGGGTCTCGAATCCACGGGCTCAGGCAATCCACTCACCTCAGCCTCCCAAGGCACGGGATTACAGGCTGAGCCACCGAGCCCAGCTTAAAAAATTTTTAAAAAGAAATCTCTGTTCAAAATTTACTTGTCTCATGTTAAGTTATTAACATAGAATGTGTTAATGTGTTCACAAAGATGAACTACATGTCATATAAAAACAAACTACATGTCATATAGCCAGGTGGCATGAGGTTTTGGATCATAAGATATAGTTTTATATTAAAGAACAATAGAAACATAGCTTAAAAGTCCTACGAGGGACAATCTAGTGTACTTTGAGTCAGTCAGGAAGCATCAGGACACATTGAATTAGGAGGACATCTTCCCTAAACTCCAGAGTGGTATATCCAAACTCCTAACCCAATAATTACCCATGAAAATCTAATAGACTTCTCAGAGGTAGCATGTCTAAAGTAAAAATCCTGAGCTTTTTGTTGTTGTTGTTGTTGTTGAATTTTCTTTATTTTCCCTCTTTATTTTATTACTGAGATGTGGGGTACAAGTCAGGATTAGGTACATGAGTAGTCTACGTGCAGGTGAAGTTTGGGCTTCCAACTGGTCCTCATTTCCCCTAGTTTAGGAGAGGATACACTTTGTGATGCCATGTGCCCTCCCCATTCCCTCCTTCTCTTGGCAGTGTCCTACGATTGCCATCCCTCCCATGTAGCATTGTGATAAATGTTCAGGACCCATTTAGGAGTAAGAACATGTGGTATACAGTTCTCTGTTTCTGTGATAGATCACTAAGTATGATGCAAAAATCCTGAGCTTTACCCTAAAACTTGTTCTTTCCATTTTTGTAGATGCTAAAGCTCAAATTTGGGAGTCATCTTTGACTTTCTTTTTCTTTAAATCTTTTTGAATATTCTAGTCATCTTCAAAATCTACCCGGAATTCAACCCGTCTCTCAGTATCCTGGTCCAAACACCATCTTTTCTGACTGCAATAGATACATAACTCGATTCCCTGCTTCCAACTTCACCCCATGCTATACTCTATTCTCAACACTGCAGTTAGAGAAATCCACTTTAAATGAGATTTTGAAAATATGAATGAGTAGTTAAGAAAAAAGATAGATTGAATGGCTCTATTATTCATTCAAGACTGTGCTGTTCAATACTACCCACTGAACTGTGAGATTGAATTTGTATTTCGTTTTAATTATTTAAGATCAAAAATTAGATTATTGTAAAAACATTTTTCTGTTTAACACAATTTTATTGATTTGGCAGAAGTACATTTTACTTTAACTGTGGGAAAGTTGACATCTGAATTGAGGTGTGCTGTAAGTGTAAAATGCACAGCAGACTTTGACTTTTTATCTTAGTCCATTTGGGTTGTTATAACAAAATATCACAGACAGATGGCTCATAAACAACAGCAATTATATTTATCACAGTTCTGGAGCCAGGAAAGTCCAAGATCAAGGTGTCAGTAGTCTCAGTGTCTTGTGAGGCTCTACTTCCTCATTCATAAATGGCCCTTTTTTCACTGCGTCTTCACTTAGACAAAGGGACAAGGCAGCTCTCTGGGGTCTTTTCTTTTTGTAAGGGCACTGATCCCATTCATGGGGGCGCCACTCTCTGACTTAATCTCCTCCCAAAAGCCTTACCTAATCCCATCACCTTGAGAGTTAGGATTTCAACATATAAATTTTGGGGAATGACACAAACATTCAGTCTATAGTACTTTGTATAAAAAATTAAAAGTATTTCATCGACTGTTTTTATTTTTAATTGGAGTCTCTCCGTTCTCCATGCTGGAGTGCAGTAGCACACTCATGGCCACCCCAGTGTTGACCTGCTGGACTCCAGCGATCCTTCTGCCTCAGTCTTCCAAGTAGCCAGAACTACAAGCACCTGCTACCAAACCCGACTAATTTTTAAAATTTATTGTAGAGATGCAGTCTTGCCAAGTTGCCCGGGCTGGTTTTGAATCCACGGGTTCAGGGAATCCTCATGCCTCAGCCTCCCAAAATACTGGGATTACAGGCTGAGCCATCAAGCCCAGCCCCTCATTGACTAATTTCTATCAGTTACATGTTAAAATGATCATACTTTTGATATAATGTGTAAAATGAAAGATATTATTAAGGTTAGTTTTACTCGTTTCTTTTTTGTTTACTGTGGTCACTAGAAATTTTAAAAGCATGTATGCGCCTTGCAATACGTTACCATTAGACGGCTCTGCTGTAAAAGTTTTGAAGAAAACAATGTTGAAAATGACTTAAAAATCAACCTTTGAAGAGAAAATTGCTGATAACTCTTCAGAGAAATGAATCCTTAAAGAAAGAAGTCTTTGACTCCTATGCAAGATAAATAAAAATAACTCAATACCAAACCATATCCTAATACAAATGCAGAATATCAAAGATAAGCATAAAACCTGAAGAGCTACCAAAATTACCAACAAAGGTTGACATTTAGGTGGACAACAGACTTGTCAACACCAAAAGATAGGGTACTTAAGTTCCAAAAGAAATAACTGTCAACCTATCCAACTGTGATTTAAGAGTGAAAGCATAATGAAAGACAAACACAGAAAAAAATGCATAGATTACATTAAAAATGGTGGATAGTTAAGTTAAATTTTAATTTGCACATATTATAGATTATCAATTCTACAAATAACTAAAATGTTCTGCTGAAAAAATAACTAAAATTATAAAGAACCATAACAAGATGATGAGCATTTATGACTAAACTATTATCATTTTGTCCTGGTCAAGAGTAGAATAGTATCATCAACTACTGACTTGATTACAAAAATATACAATTCATTATGAAGTTAAGTATAGCAACTCTTTGAAATAACATAAAAGCTGTAGTTTTCAAATCAATGTAGAAAAAGACAGAAAATACAGGATAGAGAGCAGATAATGAGGGAGAAAAGAGTTATGAAAGTAGATGGTAACAGAGAAACACCAAATACAATTGCAGAAATAAGTAATCTGTCTAAATTTTATCAGTTGCATGTTAACTGATTAAAATCACTTACTAAAGAACACCAATTATTAAATTAAATGAAAACTAACTCATATTCTGTTTCCAAGAGACACAAATAAAATACATTGAAAGGTTAAAAATAAAGCTACAGAAGATGTATCAGACAAATGTCAACTGAAAGAAATATAATATAAATATCAAACAAAAATAAAATTTTATATAGATTGCAGTATAAATGAGAAACACTACTTTTTTAAAAGATAAAAAATAAGTGTGAAAGATACTAAGCAAAAATTGACAGACTCACAAGGAGATATTGCCAACTCTCCAATCACTGGGGAGTTTTAACAAGACTTTATCAGACAAAAATGGTAAAGATTATAAAGGTTTGAATGACAAAATAATTATGTCATCTATGCATCTCTCTCTCATATACACACATGACAATACCTGATACCTCCAATCAGAGAATATACACTTTTTCATGGACCTAAGAAAATTTTTACAAACCACATACTAGATCCCTCATTCTCTATAAGTTTTTTGAAAATCTATATTATATAGACCACATTATTTGATCTAAACTCACTAAAACCAAAACTTATAAGTTATTTAAGTTAAAAAATATATGCTGGAGTCTTATAAATGCACTTTCAAATAACTTATGATGTCAACCACAATGAAAATTATAAAATATTTAGAATGACAACAAAAGTAGATATATCAAAAGATAAGAAATGCAACAGATAGTGCTAATAGGAAATCTAGGAGCATAATACACTTATTTTTAAAAATGAAGAATTGGCAAGTGAAACCCTAATTCAACTGCATTTTGATTACTAGGTATAAATTAGAGCCATGTGTGTTTTAAGGTAAATTGCTGGGATTTTATTTAAGATATGGGAAATAAAGCATTGGAAATTAAATTGAAAAAATTAAAATGAAGAATGATTGAATAAAGTTAAGCATTCTACTAAGAAAGCTAAAAACAAACAAAAAAGTAAAAAAAGCATAAGAAAGGAAGTAATAAAGTACAGAAATCAATGATGTCGAAAGAAAGGGGGAAAAGTAGCCAACAAAATAAAATACTAGCACTTTGTGGAAATCAAATCTTCTTACCACAGATGACACAGGCTGAGATTGTTTTGTGAGTAAATTTTACCAATAGCAAGAAACAAATATTCCTTTTATTAAGTTCAAAATCTCAAAAACCTGAAAAACAGGGCCAACAACTGGCCTTATCATATAAATCTAGTCCTTAACATCAAAACCAGTAGACAAAACAAAAATATAAACCCATTTTACTTGTAAATATAGGTACAAAAAATTCTATAAAAAAGAGACATGACAGTTAAATTTAATACATTATTCTTTTGCTATAAAGGATATTATTGGGACTGGATTTTGATGGGGCCTGAGGAATATCATAGCAATGCTTTACAGCATACAACAGCATTTCCCTATCCTGATGACTGTATTGTGTACATGTAGGAGAATAAAGAAATTAGACATGAAAGTATTCAGGGATGGGAGGACATCAGGCCCCAACTCAAGTGGTTTAAGGGGAATAAAAAACTTTTTGTACTAGACTTGCAAAAAAATCTCTAAGTTTGTGATGGTCAAAATAAAAATATTTTAAATATTTAAAAAGCATGCTAAAGAAAATGTTGACCTCATCAATGTTATTTAAACCCATTTCTACTTCTCCAATAATAAGTTACTACTTCCACTTTGTGATACAATCTGTGCATGCTGAAATTTGACTCAGTATTATAATGCTATAACAGAGATGAAGAGTATGGAATCTCCCATCTGATTGGGTTCAAATCTGAGCTCTGCCAGTTGCTCTCTGTGTGATCTTGGCAAGTTATGCAAACTACCTATTCATTCCTTAGTTTCCTCATTTATAAAATGTTAGGAAGAAATAAGTTAATTTACATACAGCATTAACTGGTACACATTATGATATATAAATATTAGCCATAGTTACTCAAGTCAACTTCATTAGAGAAAGGATTTTGAGTTATCATTCTAAACATATTTACAACATACTACTAATAATAAGCAACAATTACAATACAAAATACAATAATACTAATAATATATACTAACTCCATGACTAAGTTTTTTTTCACAGTAAGTCACAATTTTTATTGTGCTATATTAAATTTTTGGCTATTTATCATACAATTGGGAATTCTATTTTATTTTCCAGGACTTTGGAAGTGATATGCAATTTATATAGAACAGCAACACTTTGCTAAGAAACAATTTGAAAATTGCAGAGTTAAGGGTTGTGTGCTTTAGATAAATAATAACACACTTGGGACAGTACTTCATAGAGGTTATATGAGCCAGCTTAGATTATAAAAAGTAATACTAGTGGTTGCCTGGCATCAGGCTATTTTCTGGGAAAGCTGTGTTAATGAAATGCAGTCTCAATTTGGGGGCTGGTGATTTTTTGTTCATTATCAAAGAAATATAGAGGGTTTCCTGCCCAAAACTCTTATGCTGAGAATTAGATGACCTCCACAAAACAGGCTCAGCAAATTCCCATGATGTCAGCCTACTGGGCAGTTTTCCGAGGCAGCAGGTCATGGCTTTGCCTTCTTAGCAGTATTCCCACAAAAGGGGGGGGGGGGGGGAATGGGGGGCAGCAACTCTGTCCCCTTTGTCTATAAAATAAATACTTCACACTGAGTCACTCTAGCAGTATCATGGACTTTTACCTAAGTAAAAAAAAACTCTGATTTTTTTTCAGTAAAAATTTATTTTTCTGATTTTTGTCTAGACCATGTTTAGACTGACTTAATTATTTAGATACTAAAAGAGGAGTTTAAAGAGACAGTTGATCAGGTATAGAGCATCTTTTCCTGGGAATGCATGCATCCACTGGACCATGAATTGAGTAGAAAGAAAGGAAGGAAGGAAGGAAGGAAGGAAGGAAGGAAGAAGGAAAGAGGAAAGAAGAAAAAAAAAGCAGTTGGTAGAAGATAGAAAAAGCACAGCTGAAATTCATCCACCCCTGAGATCCTGGTTTATCGCACACTCAACTAATGTGTATACTCAGTTCTATCTGTGTTCTTTCCTAGATAGTTAAAAATTAGCAGAAGATAAAATCAAAAGATTGCATAGAAAATCAGACTTGGTTTCACTGTAGAGAGGAGAGAATTTTAGTGGATTAAGTGGATATAAACAGCAAGAATATTCTTTCTACTGTAAATTACTGCTATTCAATTTCTCCCTGTGTTTACCTCTATTGAGTGTTTTGCTGAAATGATTTATCCTCCCACTTAGACAATGAGCTCTTTAAAGTTAATGTTTATTTTTAGTATTCCATATCTGGAGCACTTTGCACACAGTGACTGACATTATGGATGTTTGATTGCTTACTTAAAACAATTTTTAATTTCATTTATTAATTTGGTAAGTCAGGTAATTGGTCATCAGCCAATTTTTTTTCTTTCCTGCCCTGTGGGGTTTTATCTTGGCCTTCTTGTAGAAATGTTGCCATTGGGTATATCAGAGACCTGCTCTAAACGATGCCTGCCCTTGAGGCTTTCTTTCAAAGCAGTGATCAGAGTCAGAGAGGCACTGAGTTGGACATTGGCAGTGTCTATTTAACCATTGTCCAACAGAAGTGGCCTTAGCCAAAGGACTCTAAGCATTCTGATTTCATTCCCAACACAATCTGTACTGCAGAGCTAAATGCTACCTGATTATCTGACTCTGTTGAATACTCATTTCTCCTAGCTAGCTGCTTTGCTCTGATTCTATATTCACTAAACTGTCTCTTGATTATTATTTAGTTTTTCATATAATTCTTCCTACAAAAAATGTTCATCATACACACTTTAATTTGGGGGGTCTTTATATCATATTAGTAATTTCTTTTCATAAGTTAACAAATTAGTATTCAGATTTTATACATTAATTTTGAAGTTTAATATAGGTTTGCCCCTGAGATACAGGTAGAAGTGCTAAATAAATTCTGAGGCTGCAAGACTGAGAAACAGTTCTAGACTTCAGAAATGACCAGTAGCCACCAAGTGAAGTCTTTTGAAACACAGCCTGGTGGCCTTTCCCCAGGGGAGCACATACACGTCAGCCTATATTAAGACATTAATAATGTTGCACTTTCTGCCATTTAGCTTCTTGGTCCCAGACAGATCTGAGGACTAGCTTGTCAAAAGAAATCTGTTTGACATGTATTGACTACACGTGGCTGGTTAAAAATGGACATTCGAGAGGTCATTTCTATAGTCACCATAGAAGACCGTGGCACAGCTCACCCAATCATTTCAGTCACATTCATCACCCATATGCAACACTGCACAATTACTCTGAGGCATGAGGGGAAACTTGACCACGTACATGATGGTTTATGGTCCTACCAGTGCTCCAGTGGGCCATGAACGATAAGTAGAACATCAAATGGCTAACTCATTCACTTTACTCATCTTAACAATCAATAGAAAGAACATACAAGAGCTTTTTCAGATGATAAGGATGCCTTTATGGGAATATATTTGCTTAAAGTTTTATTATTCTTCTTTGTCTCAACAAAGAAGTTTCAACAACCACCACCAAATTTATTTGTACGTATGCTTTACAGAATTTATTGTTCATCTTCAAGGTAACTAGGGGAGGCAGGTAAGGTATTTGATCAGGAAAGAAGCTTAGAAAGGCTAAATAATTATGTCAAGCTCAACACAGCCAATAAAGGATAAAGCTGGAATTTAAAGCCAGATTCAATGGCCTATGAAAACATGATTCATATATTAGTTTAAGCTTTAGAAGAGTGGTTTTTGCATTTAAGAGGATTGTACTTAAGATATTGCACTAATTCAAGCTACTAGCTCCTTTCTCCCAAAACAACCATGGTGGAAATAAAAAAACAAAAACAGACAGAAAGCAAGCAGAAAAAAAGAGAAAAGCAGGGGTCTAAAAACCTAATCAAAACCTGTGAAAAACTTTGGGTAAAACCAAGATGTTTGGGTGACAATAGTAACATAACAATAGTAAGACTGATTGGACAACAACTTTAAAATTACCCAAATTCACCAAAAAAATTTTTTCAAAAAAAAAGCTAGAAGATACAGAATACAAAAGTAGAAGTACTAAAATGGAGATAACAGAAGTTACAGTATAAAAGACCAAGGCAGGAAGGAAATATTTGAGGAAATGAAGATGATACATTTTGCTGAATCAACACAAGATGAAAGATTTATATTGAAAGGCTTTAAAGAAACACAGGAAAGATAAGAAAAACCTCCCACCCAGATGCATTACAGTATTATAACATTTTAAAACACAAAAGAAAATCTAAAATTTTTGAAAAAAAACAGAAAATTCCTTAGAAGCAGGATTTTTTGGGTCAAAGAATATATGCTTTCATAATATTAGTTGATAATTCATGTTATTCTTCATAAGAATTGCACCAATTTATATTCCCGCTAACAAAGTATGAGAAATGCCTGTTTCTCTGCAGTGTAGCTAAACAGTACGCTATCAGACTGGAATTTTTGATGAATAAATGGTATTTCAGTGTATTTTTACATGCAATGATCTCATTATGAGTGAAGTATAACATATTTTACATGTTTAAGAGCCATTTAATATCTATATCATTTAATATGAACTGCCAATTCATATCTTTGGCTCATTTTGCCATTGGGTTTTAGCTTTTTATTTATTTTTTCCCATTTTTTATGTGTGTTTGCTTATGGAAAATTTCTGATTATTGCATGAACAAAACTTAAAATTAAATTGTCTACATTTTATAATTTCTGAATTTTTGATCTTTTAAGGACCTTCTTATTCCAAAATTAGAATTCTTGGAGAGCTTTATTTTTTTTTTAACAAACTCCTAAGCACCTACCTTGGAATTTCTATTTCTGTAATTCTGGTGTGAGGCCAAAAGTCTGTTTTAGCAATCTCTGCTCTAGCCTAACAAACCCTCATATTAGATACTCAGCAAGTGATTAATGGTGACAGTCACCCAAATGTCACTTGAAACTAAACCACTCACTAAAGGTACAGCTTGGATTCTCAAAGGGAGTGAAAATCATGAATCCCTAAAAAGTAAAGTTGTGATCACTTTAAGTACTTAAAACATTCACAAAAGCATAATGTTAAATGTCATGGAACTTAGAAAAGAAAGCATGTGAGTAGTGCTTCCCCTCATGATGCTTTTGCAAGGACATCACTCACCTCCACTGTAAGCACTGCTCTTTCAAGGTCCTAGGTCACCAAGCACAGATGGGTTGATGGTCAACTCAGGCCAGACTGCAGATGGAGGACAGAGGCTGATGGTTGTGTGATGGAGTTTCTTCTTTCATTGCTTCCTTTCAGCAATACTCAAAATTATTTCCTCTATATTTACTCCCTTAGTAAGATTCACTGATTTATTTAGTATAGCAAGTTTTCTCTCTTTCTTTCTCTCCACTCCTCTCCCCACCTCACACACATATTGTGTCTTTAAACATCGTCTAGTTCAGTGGTTCTCAACTCCGACTGACTACAATACAGTCACCTAAGGAGTTTTGTAAAACTCTCACTGCCTGAAGCCAGGCCAATCAAATCAGTGTCTGGAGGTGGGTCCAATAAGTTTTAAAGTCTCCCCAGGTGATTGTAATACACAACCAGGCTTGAGAAGAGCTGGCAAAGTTTGGTCCCTTCATCTAATTAATCAATTAATAATTTTTGCACAAAGTAGAGCAAGCTTAAGGATGCAATAAGAATTTTGATGTCTTGAGAAGAATGGAGAATGGTATGTTTCTGAGGATGCCATTTCTGGATTAAAAATGTGTTTTTCTAGAGCACAGCATAAAGAATTTTGATAAGCCTTGAGAAGGCCTTTTGGAGAATGGCATGTTCTTGAGAATGCCATTTCTGGGTAGGGCGTTGCAGTAAAGAATTTGTTTTTCTAGAGAGTAGCATAAAGATTTTGGGAAAATTTGACATTTTGTTAATTATTACAAGATACCCTGAAAATTGTTTTCTGTCTTTCCATTTTTTTATCATTCTTAAGGAAAAAGTAAAAGTTACAAATTAATGCCCTTTCTTCCTATCTCTCTCATTCCTCCACACTCTTCTCTGTCTACAAAATAGACATACATTTTCTTATGGAGTCTATTTTCCATACATGAAGCATCAGATATTCAGCAGCACAGAAATTGAGGAGGAATTTTTTTTCAATCAGTCAAATGCATTTTTCTAATATTTAAAGACGTTTGTCATTTTGAAGCAATTTCCCTGTCACTTCCTGCATGTTTAAATGTGAATGAATGGGCTAATGTGTAATTTGTATACTATCTGCATACTGGCTGCTGATATTTTTAGCTAACCTTTTGGACAATAACAGCTGTTTCCAAACCTAACAATCCTGTTTCTGTTTACCACAGTCTTTTCCATATCAGAAACATAAGACCTGAAAATAGAATTTCCTTGATCCTAGTCATGTCCCCCATTTTCTCAATGTTCTATTTTTCCAGTAAGTCTTTCATTTCTCTGTTCACCCACAAAGTAAATTTGTTCAAATTCCTTTTCACCAGGTCCAAATAAATATCTTTTAAAATAAAATTTATCTACACAGATTAAAAATAGGATTGTGTTAATGACAACATTTCTTTGATTGTTGCAGAAAAAAGAAATAGATAACCCTATATTTTTTGACCAAGTGTACATTAAATCTATGATTCTACAATTTTATATTTTTATTTTGATTCACAATAATAATAGACTCCTATTTAATATGCTGGTAACACATTTTCATATTGGAGGCTTTGAGCATAATGACATAAGATAAGAAGATTACCTAAAAACTAAGCTCTATTGATGCCAAAAATAACATCTTTAAATAGGTGTGGGTGCAAAATAACTTGATATTTTATACCATAAAAATGTTCATATTTTTAAAAATATAGACAACTAAGCCAGAAAATAATGTTAAAATAGAGCCTACCAAATTAATCCCTTTTTAAAACTTCATTTACAGTAAATGTGTTTATAAACTCACTGTGATTAAAAGCTTTAAAAATTTAACTAGTAATAGAGAAACAGCAAAATGTTACCATTTAAGATAATTTGAAAATTTGGAGGAATTTTGATTTTCTAGTATCTAGCAATAGAATATAATTTCTTCACTAAAAAACAAAAAGTTATACCAATTCAAATGCTTGAGACTTAAAAGGGTCCTCGATGTGGAAATAATTTGTTAATATTTTCTTAAGTTTATCAGGATGTTACTCTGCATTTATGTATAATACATATTTGATACACTTAAATACAAAGACTTCCTGCTCATTTCATCCTTTTGTTTATTACAGCAATATGTGGCAAAAAATGCAAGCTAATTATAATACTTCCTTTTTTTAGTTTTTAAAACGTATTCAAATGTTGTTTTCAACTTCTGGTTTTTTATGGTATTTTCATGTCACTTTTCAAATAAGAAATATCAGCCCTGTTTTAGCTTTAAAAGTGTGTGGCTCTTAGATAGCATTTAGGGTTCATTGGAATTTCCTGTCT
This sequence comes from Tarsius wallacei, assembly GCA_963574415.1. Taxonomy (NCBI): domain Eukaryota; kingdom Metazoa; phylum Chordata; class Mammalia; order Primates; family Tarsiidae; genus Tarsius; species Tarsius wallacei. The sequence continues at coordinate 46,284 of CAUYQG010074357.1, forward strand.
GGTAGCATTCTGAAAATTAGAGAATCAGTTTATCAATAAACCAGTATTATCATTTCTATTTCCACCATTCCTTCAAATTAAGTCTGGAAGTCTGACTTTTATCTTTCATGAGAGTGATCGCCAACTATAAAATTTTTAACTATGGTAATATTCTGGAATATAATTTTCTGTTTAATAAGAAAAGTATGGCATATTTAAATGTTTTATGACACTTTAAAAAATAAATATGTGGCTACAAAAATTAAATGAAAAAGTTTTTATGATATAATTAAATTACCATACTGCAAATGTGATTTTCATCCTTGGTTTAATGTTTATATCTATGGCTGAAACAAAGTATAAAATGAATTAAATAGGAATGGAACTTAACAAGAATGAGTGTCACATTTTCTGCTTATATTTTTACAAATATTTAACAAGAACCACACAGTAAAACTTGTTAAAAAAAATACTTAAGAGTTGTATTAGACAGTAAATGTATTGCAAGTCAGCAGTAGCTTTGAAAAAGTGAATGCTACTTTACTATTATTAGTGGAATGTGCCTTAAATAATCTACTCTTTTTGCTGGTTAGGTTATACTTAATGTATTCTATTTAATATAGTCATCACAATTTATATATGTTTAAAAGATACAGGCCAGGACATGGTATTCCAAGTTTTATTAACAGTCATTTGGACTGTTAATATTGATCATGACTATTAACAGTCATGATCAACCATTGAATTAAACATATTTCTTTACTGAAGGACTTCTCAACGTATTTAATATTCTAAGAACTTAGTGCCTCTATGGAGGATACAGAATACACATTTCTTCAAAGTAATTGATTATAGAGTAACTTTTTAATAAAATACCTATCAATAACTTCAGCAATAAATGGATTCTATAGAACACAGTCGAGAAAATGCTGATATGGCAAATTGGAACTTCATTACAGATGACTAACCATAAACATACTTCTCAAGTCCTCATCTGACCCTCTCATCCTACCAGTCACACTTTTCTGTTCTCTCTGTGACCTAGAAGTTTTCCTAGAGTTTGACTTATAGTCAAAGAAAAATGTATTTCTCACCTTTAAAAATATCTGAAGCAGACACAAGAACAGATTTGGCTACTACAAATTTAAAAGCTTTCTGATGAAAGGTCAACACTGGAATATGGGAATGCATGCAAACCTTTGAAGATGACCAATCTGTTTCAATGTTTCCCATTAACGCAAAAAGCTTCTGTTGGGATGGTGGTACAGAAATGAAGTTTGTTATTGAATATCTTATAGCTCCAGAATTATATCAATGTGAACATTTTAGTCCAATTTTTCTTGGGAGTATGTAGAACAGCAGAATACTATCATTAACAATATTCAAACTGAAACCACCAGATACCAGGTAACACTTCAATTAGCAAAATACCTCTAGGAAATACAGAAAATATGAAAGGAGATTCCAGGGCTATAGAGCATCCCCAAGTCAGCCCATACAATCACTTATCTGATGATTGAATATCCTCTTTTTACCAAATGGCTTGGTGACCAGGGAGATGATGATTTCTTCTGCAGTGACAGTGTCCAAACCAGAGACTGAAGGGCCAAGTCAAAGGTGCAGTAAGACCTCATGCAAGACACTGAATTAAGTGACCTCACAGTCCCCTTTTTTCTAAAATGCTATAACTCTGTTGTCAAGGACTAAAATCAATCCAAAAAATGAAATATAATAAAATTTTACATAATTATATTTAAATAATCTTATGGTAATCTGTGCAAGGCAATTGCTGGCATTATTACACTGATTTTTTTTTTAAAAAGAAGCTATATAAAAGATGTGTTCTGTTCACACTGCCTACACACACCACACAGGGGAAATGCTTCGGAGAAGAAATAGGAGTTCGTGCCTGAAAAATGTCCTAAAAAATCAATAGGGAATCTGTTTTATATTTTGTCATTTCCTAGTGTCTGGTCAATATCTAGTCTGCTAAGGGCATCTATGATGTTGAGAAGTTCTTACCTGAAGCTGATGCTACCTTTAACTTAACCAGCTGGAAAATTCTGTTACTTTTTCTCCCCCATCTTGCATTTCTCAGATGTCATCAGTGATTTTGGAGGGTGCTTGTGATTTCCACCTATACTAGAAAAGTGTGAACAAGAGAAACTTCAATAAGTTTGGGGAATCTAGGGCAGAAAACATGTGCCTTATGCAACAGGAGATTAAAATGGTCTCAGTGTCAGCTGAGACACTAATTCAATAGATACCATATTTCAAAGTGAAGTGCAAGGTTATGATGTAGGAATTGCAAAAGAGGAGTTCTAAAAGTTGTTACATGACTCTTAACTTCTCAACTTTATCAAGGTCGTATAAAAAGTCTGAAAGGCTTGGATACTGAGATAAATGTTAGTGAGTTATCTTTTTCCCTGCTTTCCTAGTGAGCAGATGTGAAGGCGCTCCCTCTTCAACATCCAGTCAGTTCAAAGGGGTTTCAGGAGATTTCTCAGAGACCTTGATATGGATCTTCTGCTTGGAGGAAACAATGGATTGGTGACCAACCTCCACCTGAGAAATATAAAGGGGCAAAACTCTGGTGGGCATGTTTCCCTGGTGGCAAATCAAAACATAATTCTGTTTAGAACAACCAGCTCCCAGAGAGTATTACAGAAGTTGGGGGAAGGGGGAAGGCTGATATTTGCCCCACTCACACACTGGCTAAAAACAAGAAGAAGCTGACTTGGGATAATCTTAAGGCTTTGTTCCAAAGCCCACTGAGAGGGATGCACATGCCAATGAGAGAGAAGCTTGAGTTGTCATTGGATGCCTAGGGCTGAGGAAGGCCAAAGAAACCAGCCAGAATAATAAAGACAGACTATCCTCCCTACAGGGAACTATAGGAGAAAGGCTTCCTTAAGGCGGGCTGTGGGTGAAGGCTTTAAAGAAGCCGTGACAGTCTACCCCACTCCCAATCTTGTGACTGAAAAATGTGATTTCAATTTCAAAGAGTCCCGGCCAGCTTACAAATAACACTTGTCTGTTACATGAGTACTTGTCTGTTCATTTTTTCCCTCTCCCTCTTCCACTCACTCTGACCTTAGTAGGGTCAGACATCATGATCTGGTCCTAGAAGGAGAAGCAAAGAAGCAACAAACCAGAGCTGAAAAAGTTGAAGTCTTAATGTTAAATAGAGATTAAAATTGTGGTAATTACACTGTCTGGTAAACATTTACTGATGAGAGAAGCTTTTGTTACCTGCAGGTGAATAAGATAATAGTATTTCTTTATGATTATGAACATTCATATGTGCTTGTTCAATATAATGTCTCTATTTGCTTTCCTGGGGGAGGTCCAGGGCTGTAGCAAGATTCTAGAAGTCTCCACATTTGGGGTACAGTAGCAAAAGTATGTACGTAGTGTGTGCAGATGGAAGGACATCTGAAGGAGTGCTATACTCCACTAGAGAGAAGACCAGAAAAAACAAGCCAGCATCAGCAGACACTAAGATGGATAATTGATAATCAAGAACCAATTGTCCCCACATATGCCTCCCCAATGTTGGGAATTGAGGTATAATTTAGGAAAGCAAGGAGGGGAGCACCTCTGACTTGAGTGAGAAGATCTTGAGTTGACTGTTGATAAAAATTGTTGATAGAGTTGAATGCTCATGCAGTCAGTGGGCTAAGAACTAATCTTTTACCATCAGATAGAAATTAAGTCAAATAATAGGAAAATGAAGCTATATTTGTGGATCTCAGCTTGAAACCTGAGAAATTTCTATCTATCACGTTTAACATAGTTTAACTGAATCCACCTGTTTCTACACATTTGACTTCTCTTTTGAATTATATATTTTTATTAGCATTGTTTTTGAGTTGTGGTTCTCTAAATTCAACATATAAATTTCATATTCAACTAAGTCCCATATCAAGTCTTGCTAATTCCTTTGTAGCTCTGTTAAAATTTTTTCCTATTATTTATGTGAGCACCTTCAAAATATAGCCTATTTTAAAATCAAATCTGCATTAATACAGTAAATTTTGAAACAGTCTCTGATTCCAACATGCTCCATTATGCACACCCCAGATGATTCTTCTTCAAGGCATGCAATTTTAAATGTTAGATTCCCTTTGGGGTTAGTAAGCATCTAGTTTCATAATGACTTCCTTATATTCAAAGGGTTTCAGTATCAATATTATGTTCAATGTCCTTTCCCACCTTTGATCCTACTGTTCCCTTACTTCCTAATCCATTTCTTGCTCATTATCCCTTAGAAAGACTTTTAAAATTCTTCCTTCTCCTTTGTCCCTTATGTTCTTCCCTACAGATTCTTTTACATTTTTTTAATGAAAGTTTTTATTCAGAAAACTATAGATTTACACTCAGTCATAAAAAAAAAAAATGCAGAGAGATCCCTTGACCAGTTTCCCCCAGTAGTAACATTTGCAAAATGGTACAATATCACAATCAGGATAATGACATTTTACACAGTCCACTGATCGGATTTTGATTTCCAGAATTGTATTTGTACTCCTATGGGAGATAGGGATGTGTGCATGTATCCATTTCTATACAAAATGTATCACCTATCTAGGTTTACATATCTACCAACAGAGTCAAGATACTGACAGTTCCAACACCACAAGGATCCCTCATGTTGCCTTTTTTATTTTCACACACTCACCTCTTTCCTCTTCAGTCTTCATTCATAACTCCTGGCAACCACTCATCAGTCCTCTAAAGTCTTGTCATTTTAAAGATGTACTATAAATTAAGTCCTATAGCATGAAACCTTTTGGAATTGGCTTTTTTCACTCAGCATAATTCCCTGGAGATTCATCCAAGTAGTTGCATATATCAATAATAATCATTTAATTCATGCCTAGTGACTGAATAAATATATAATTTGATCATTTAACATGGATAGTATCATGCTTTCTTTTCAAAAATATTTTGTTTGGACACCATTTGACATCTGTTTTGAGAATATTTCATAATTCCTGATGTCACCAGAATTAAAAATCTTAAAAAATACATTTTCTTTCATCATCATGACACTATAATACTTAAGCACACCAGGATAAAGACAAACACTTCTGTGGGAAGAAGAATGACTGTAGACCCTACACAAAATCTTGGCTGAAACCCAATGGGCTTAATATGTACTAGAGAGAATGCAAGCAGAAAGCAGGGAAGATGTCAGAAAAAGAAACCCAAAGTTAATAGTTCATTCTCAATCCTGGTTAGATAAGAGAATAATCTGGTGAGTTATTTAGAAATGTTGATACTAGAGTCCCATAAAAGATCAATGAAATCATAAATTTTGAGGATGAATCCATTAAATCCAGAACAGAATATTCAACAGACATGAGTGTTTTTCTAGTTAGTATCTAGTATTTACTTTGACTGGATACTGCTAAAGTCTTACTGGTTTTTAAATATTTTGAGTATCACCTCTAATCATATTATATATCACATAATATAGTACTTAACTTAAAAAGTATTTTATCCTGATTCTAAATTTTATATCTGAACATTAAAATAGAAATCTGATGCTATTGGTAAAGAGTAGAACAGGTAATTCTAATTGCAAAGCTCCCTCTGTAATCCACATAAATCACTCACGCTAAAAATCTGTTTCTAAAATATGAGCAAAAATTAGGTTCATAGACAAAGTCCCAATATTTCTTTCTAGTCTTTTTATTTTCATATATTTGTTCATAAACAAACATTTATGGAACATTTGTTTGTACCTGCTCTCATCAATTCATCTTCTGTCTAGTTAATAAAATTTCTTTAAGAAGTTTTAATAGACCTTAGTGGTTTTCCTTCAGCAGCTTTTTACCACTTTTTCTTAGTAACAGAACTTCACTTTATCTTAGGGTAGCAGTTTGCCCAGTTAAAATCTCTATTTCTTAGGTTCCCTTGAAGTGAGGATAGCTATGTGGCATAGTTATGGTAGCTGAAGAAAACAGAAGGCTACCAGGTGGGAGAACCAGAAAAACTACTGCATACAAGTAAAATGTTGCCTGTATTCATCTTGTATGTACATTTATGCATGAAACTTTTCTTCATTATTCTTGCTCTCAATGCTAAGGAGATGAATGGAGGCATCGCAGCCATCTTGTGACCATAGCAGCCATCTTGTGACCATGAGCTATACAATAGGGATGCTGAAACAGCAAGCTAGAAGAAGCCTGGTTCCTCAAGTACCTTCAATGGACTTATCTGAATACTCTTATCTATATTATTTGATTAAAATAAACCATCTATTTGTTTGGGAGTTTGTCTTAAGGAGCCAAATGCAATTATGACTAATATAGGAACTGAAATCACCTAAGACAAGTAACCTCTGTTTAAAACTAATGTGAACTACTTGCCCAGTTTCCATAAATTTAGTTTTTTTACATTACATAGTCAAAGATAATCATTTATCAATGATTATCTTTATCTCAACTTTTTAAGTGTTACAACTCTATCCACTTGTTTTTCATATTTACACCCTACCACATAGCTTATTTTTTCCTCTACTTACCCTTTTTTCTTTCCTCTTTGATTGCAACCAGAGCTCTTACAATAAAATTGTGTATCAGCCAAAAACATCCATGCATTAGCAGCAGATCACACTTTATCCTCTTGTAACCAGGAATGAGATGCTACCCTTTAGCTATAATGAGGAATTTGCTATTCCACAAACACATCACATTCTCCCACGCCCAACTCTCCCTGAGAAGTTATTTATTCTGATTGGAATAAATGTTCATTCCTCCCTTATCTATTTAGCTAATTTCTAGCCTTATTTAAGTCCCCCAAAAAACTATCTCTGCAGTCAGAGATAAGTGCCTTTTCCTTGTGCTCTCAAGGCATTTGGTGTATATCTTTAATTTGGATTGCAATCACTTGTGTCCCCACATATTATAAACATCTTGAGGGCAAGAATAATGTCATGTTAATATTGGTGCTCTACACTTCCCATCCAGCACATACTAAGCACTCAATAAGTATTTGCTAAATGAATGTTCACTTAGTTAGCCACTCTCAAAGGAAACAAAAATGTAGATTAAACATTCATGAGGTAATATCCTTCCACACCATAAGAGCCACAAAGTTATTCCATAGAGTTTTTAGTGGCGTTCTAAACCTCTTAGTAATAGCTAACATCAAACTTTTCTGAGGGCATGTATCTATCCATTTTGATTTTTTGTACATACATTTTAGCCAAAATCTACCTCCAACTGCAAATACAAGGGGGGACCAAAAATAAAAATCCAGGAATTTATTTATAAAAATTTGTTTATGTATTCTTTTATATTTATACTTCAGCCACCTTCAAAGTAGTTTTCATTTGATGCAATACAACTATAGAGATGCTTTTTCCATGGCTCAAAAAAGTTTTTGAACTTGGCAATTTTGATGCCTTTTAGTGCTTCTGCCATTTATTGTTTCACCTCTTCTACATAGGGAAAACGTTTCTCTTTGAGGACTTTTTTTCATCCCAGGAAAAAAACAAACAAAAGAAGTCACTCGGGGTGAGTTCAGGTGAATAGGGAGTGTGGGGCATGGAAGTCATGCTGTTTTTGGTCAAAAGGTGCTGAACACTCAGCGCGGTATAGGCAGGTGCACTCACAAATCAACCATCATGAAATAGGCATACACGTTGAATCTCCAAAAAGAAAATTAACTGAAGCCGAATGCCACTTCTCATAACAATGCTAGCTGGTACACTGATGCCAGTGGGTTCCTAGAACACTTACCTAGCAGGGGAAGCCTGTACCACAAAGATCCCACCCTCCAAAAATAATTCTGTTTTTGGGGGGTCCTCCCTTGAAGATACAAACACACAACACATAATCCCTTCTTATTATAGGAGAAAAAATGGTGTTCTTTATGAATGCCCACATTCCCTCATGTTTTCAGGTGCTACTCTAGGTATGTTGGTTAGGGCTCTCCCAGAAGCAAGCCCTGAAATAAGAATTTCAGTGCATATAGTTTAATTTGGAGATGCCCTAGGAAACGCTTGCAGGAGATTGAGGCAGAGAAGGAAAGGAGGCTAGTAAAGGAAGCATTATGCAGCAAGTTACCAGGTAGGCACCCTTGGCACAGTCCTACTGGAAAACTTGGGAAAACATTGTGAAGTCTGAGCCCAAATTAAGCCCTCTGTGGGGGCAAGGAGGCTAGAGATTTTAGACTTCACTTCCATCAGCAGTAGCCAAGGCCTGCTCTCAGAGACAGTAACTTTTCAGCATTTCTGGCTTGATCACACCTGGGCTGAGGGAAAGCACCTAGATTAGAGTTTCAGATGTTTGCAGAAGGAAGCCGTAGGCAAGACCGGGAAAAGTGGGTGCTCAGGAATATGAGTGAGATAGTGACAACAGCTGCTTCATTTAGCAAGCTGAAATACAAGTAAAATGCCATGTTCTCTAATCATATCCCAAATTTTCCAAATGATCAAAAGATATTTTTTACAATTAGTGATTTGAACTCTAGAACAATATTTAAATAAGGAATAAGAATATATAAGTAAAGATTTGACAGAAAGAAAGAGGGAGGTCAGAGAAGGAGTAAGTATCCAATAAGGATACTACTTATTGGAGAGGGGACTAAGATATCCAAGACCATCTTGAGATTCAAAATTAGGGGAATTTTTAAAAATATGAGTTCAGATTATTGTTATCAAGACCTAGGGGTAGAACATGGCAGTAATGCTCCTGAAACAACATTTTATAATATAAAAATCTGGCCCCTGCTTGTGGGTGGGAGCTGGGTAGGAACTAGGAATGTTATTCCAGGTCTGGGAAGTATATATTCTAGAACTTGTTTCTGGCAAGCACTGGAATAAAGAGGTTTTCAATCAAGACGTTCCCCAATCTAGGTATTAAGGGGTTGAACTTTAGAGGAAGAGTTGAGAAAGTTGTGAATGAACAGGAAAAGACAGGGCAGAGCCACTAAAAAATTCTTGAATGACTGCCATTATACAAACAGATCTTGTGAACTCAAAATATAGAATACAGATTTAATGTGAATGTAACCAGAGTTTAGATACTTCCAGTTTAGATGCAAAAACAGTGTTTCCCACCCCATCCTTCCCACCCTCATTGCCATATATACTTCATAATGTGTTCAACCCCTTAATACCTAGACTGGGGAATGTCTTGATTGAAAACTTCTTGATTCCAGTGTTTGCCAGAAACAAGTTCTAGAATATACACTTCCCAGACCCGGAATAACCATTCCCGTTTCCTACCCAGCTCCCACCCACAAGCAGGGGCCAGATTTTTATATTACAAAATGTTGTTTCAGGAGCATCACTGCCATGTTCTACCCCTAGGTCTTGATAACAATAATTTGAACTCATATTTTTAAAAATTCCCCTAATTTTGAATCTCAAGATGCTCTTGGATATCTTAGTCTCCTCTCTTTCCAGAAAGTGCCTAAATTCACTCTGAACCACTACCTCCTCAGGACATCCATGTCAAGGAGAGAGGAGTTTTTACTAAATGGTGAAGGTTGAGATGGGGTGGTGATGGACTGCCTATAATCCTCATTCTCTTGGAACATTTTTTGAAATGGTTATTTTCATTCTGATTATTTGCTTTTCCAAATACACCTCTACCAAAAGGGAATAAGTACTTGTATTTCTATCACTGGAGGGTTTTCAGACTGAGACTAGATTAACACTTGGCAGGAATGTTCTAGAAGTGATTTATACATCAGAGAGGCTGAACCAAATGACCACTAATCTTCCCTTTTAATTTGGAGATTGTTATCTTTCTATGAAAATCTTCCAGTTTTTAAAAATCATTTTTAATTACACTTTTTAACTTTCAATTTTTTATTTTTATTTTTTTATTTTTATGCATATTTTTTATTTTAAAATTGTGGGGCACAGTTAAGGGTTAGGTATACAAATATGCATTGTGCAGGTACCCTTGTGTGCCCCCCCGTCCCCAGACAGATATTGACTACCGTTAATCCCACCTCCCTTCCCCTCCCTGCCCCCCACAGTTGCCCACCACTGTCAATCCTTTTCTTATAGTATTACGATAGTTGTTCAAGGTCCACTTATGAGTGAGAATATGTGATACTCAGATCTTTGTTTCTGTTAGAGATCACTCACTATTATAAACTCTAATTCCATCCAGGTTGCTGTGAAATTCATGATTTTATTCTTTTTTATG
>CAUYQG010074358.1:0-12928 GCA_963574415.1 Tarsius wallacei
ATCCGATGTGGTACGAACACACTAAAGTTTCTATACAGAAAAAAAAAAAGAGATGGATGACATAGCATTTCTAAGAGCTTCATGAAAACTGGAACGAGGCAAGGATGCCCACTCTCACCTCTCCTTTTCAACATAGTTTTGGAAGTCCTAGCTAAACCAATCAGACAAGAGAAGGAGATCAGGGGTGTCCAAATAGGAAAAGAGGAAGTCAGGTTATCCCTCTATGCAGATGACATGATTCTATACCTTGAAACCCCAAGAGAATCTGTCAAAAACCTTCTTTTACTGATAAAGTCCTTTGGCAAAGTCTCAGGGTGTAAATCAATGTGCAAAAGACAGTTGCATTTCTATACACCAACAATAAACAAACATAAACCCAAATAAAAAGCACAATCCCGTTCACAATAGCCAGGAAAAATATCAAATGCCTTGGCATCTTCCTAACCAGAGATGTGAAAGACCTTTACAATGAAAATTTCAAAACACTGCTCAAAGAAATCAAAGATGACACAAGCAAATGGAAAAATATTTCGTGCTCATGGATAGGAAGAATCAACATTGCTAAGATGTCCATCTTACCCAAGGCAATCTACAGATTTAATGCAATACCCATTAAATTACCAGCAGCATTCTTCTTAGACCTGGAAATGACAATACAGGAATTCATATGGAAACACAAATGACCACGAATTGCCAAAACAATCCTCAGCAAAAAAACAACAACAACAACAACAGCAACAACAAAACACAAAGCAGTATGTATCACACTCCCAGACTTTAAACTCTATTACAAAGCTACAATAATCAAGACAGCCTGACACTGGGGTATTGGTACAAGAACAGTATATAGACCAATGGAACAGGATAGAGATTCCAGAAGCAAAACCTCAATTTCTCAACCAACTCATCTTCGACAAAGCCTCCACCACCAATGACTGGGGAGAGGAGAACCTATTCAGTAAATGGTGCTGGGAAAACAGACTGATCGCATGCAGAAATTGAAACAAGATTCCTACCTATCACTGTCCACAAAAATCAACTCTAAATGGATCAAAGACCTAAATATAAAACCTCAAACTATAAGAACCTTAGAAAATGCAGGAGACACCCTTATGGAAATTGGAACCGACAACCAATTCCTGATCAAAACCCCAAGTGCCCATGCCATAAGTGATAAGATAGACAAGTGGGACCATATCAAACTGACAAGCTTCTGCAAAGCCAAAGAAACCATCAAGAGAGTGGGGAGACAGCCCACAGACTGGCAAAAAATATTTGCCAACTGTAAGTCTGACAAAGACCTAACATCTAAGATCTACAAGGAACTCAAATGTGCCGAAAAGAAAAAAAAACAGACAGCCCCATCACAAAGTGGGCAATAGACAGTTCTCAAAAGAAGACATAGGAGCAGCCAACAGATACATGAAAAAATGCTCAGCCTCACAAGTCATCAAAGAAATGCAAATTAAAACTACACTGAGATACCACCTAACTCCAGTCAGGATGGCTATCATATATAACTCAAAAAACAACAGATGCTGGAGAGAATGCGGCAAAAAGGGAACACCTCTGCACTGTTAATGGTAATGCAAACTAGTACAACCTCCGTGGAAAACACTATGGCTATTCCTAAAACATCTAAAACTAGACCTGCCATACGACCCCACAATCCCCCACTGGGAATATGCTCTATAAAATCACTCCATAAAAAAGATACCTGCACCCATATGTTTATTGCATTGTTCACAGTACCAAGAACATGGAACCAACCGTGTTGTCCATCAAAAAAGGACTGGATAAAAAAAATGTGGTACATATACACGATAGAATATTACGTAGCCATAAAGAAGAACAAAATCATGAACTTCACAGCAATCTGGATGTACTTATAGTGTGTAATACTGAGTGATCTTTCACAGAAACAAAGAACTGAGTATCACATGTTCTCACTCATAAGCAGACCTTGAACAATTATGGTAATACTATAAGAAAATGATTGGCAGTAATAGGAAACAGCCAGGAGGGGGGTGGGGAAGCGGAATTGGCAGTAGTGGGCATCTAGCTGGGGAAGAGAGGCAGACCTCATCATCAAAGGTATCTGCATAATGAGCATTTGTATACCTAACCCCGAATTGTACCCCACATCTTTAAAATTAAAAATTGGAAAGTTAAAAAAAAAGAGCTGCATGAAAATGCTCTCAAGGCACCATTCTCCCAGGAGACATCCAAAACATATTTATTGTGTTGCCATAAATAACCCAAGTAATACCATCAGAGTCTCTGCATCCATAACTGATATGAGACAAAGCAGGAGATGGTGGGGAGGTGGGTTAGGAAGAAAAACTTCACATCACCCATTTTGCCCCATTTTTGCAATTTTTGCAATATTTTAAAAATTCTAAGCTCCTCCAAATGACACATTAAAATGAATATATTCACACACACACACAGTATTTCAAACACTCAAAATATGGACAAGAAAGAGTCCCTCAACAAATCAAATCAAAGTTGTTTCTCTTTCACCACACCAGACTTTTAAAAAGCAATGTGGACAAGTTCTGCTTCCCCTGAGAGGTTTTCCAAATTGGGAAGCTGGCAACTCTTGCTATCCCTGAGAACAAAAGCAAAGTGAGAAATTTTGTAATTAGAACTGCTTGACAATCACAGTTTACTCACATTACAGAATAATGTTTTATTCTCATGTTTTAACCAAAATAGCTGTGATGTCTGAGCCGCACTTGGGGGTAGTGAAAAGTGAAGCCAGAACAAAAGAAAGGTATGTGCATTCCCGTTTTTAAACTCTGCAAATGGAAGGAGAAACGGCAAACGCTTGGAAAGGCATTTCATGAGGAAACCCACAATAGGTGTTAATGTTTTCATGACTATTTAACTTATAGGTCTGCTAGAATGAAACAATATCTAGAGTCTCTATCATTCTCAGTCTCCTTCTATTAGTCATTAAATGTTCTCTTGAGCATTAAAAATCAGAATCCCATTACATGATAATCTATCATTATCTCTGTTAACAACAGAATAAAAAAGTCATTAGAATGGTGTCTTTGACTCTGAATTTAAAGAGTGTAAAAATAATCCATGGAAAGAATAACTGAAATGGATTGAAATACCAAAACATTTCCAGGCTCCCAAAGGTAAAATAAAGTATACAGTATTTCTAACGCATGTATATGGTTGAACTAGAAAACTACAAAAGGGTTCTTTAAACAACAGAGTTTTTATGTAACTGTAATTGTGCAGTTAAGAGTCTTGCTTGTTAAAATGCATTTTATTTACATTGCTGATTCATTATTGTTATCAGTGAAGATATGCCTTTAACCCTTGTATGGGAAGAAATCACTCCCACCTCTTTGGTAATGTTGACATCTGTGTGGACTTATGAATTGTTTGTTGAAACAAAATGGGTCATTATCATTTTACATAACTCTGAATAAATAGTGTTAAAAATATTAAAGCATTCTGTTATGGGCCTTTTTGCTTCACTTTAATAATTTAATTGAAAATTTCCAAGTAATATATACACTTATTTGTTTAATCTTTGAGCATTAATTTTAAACCAAATCAATTACCTGCCTTCTGTTGTCACTCAGTCAAAAATATTTATCTGTAGTTTTATTTCTGCCTGTGTAATTTCTTAAAAGTAAACATTAATTTAATCAACATAGAAAAATGTCTTTTCAAGTGTGGTAAAAAAATGATACAGTCATTGTATTTTTCTAATTTTCAACCAGTTGTGAAATTGCTGTCTCAATATTGCTAACAACTGATGGTATACAATAAACCAACAATTCATTTTAGTTAAGTAGATTAGCAGATTGTTTTCCCCTGAACTGACCACTTATTTCAATGACTTAATTAAAACAAGTGTTTGTGTGACCAAACTTGCAAAGTCACTCATTCATTCAAAATTGAAAGCATATTTAGTGAGTACTTACTATGTGATGCAGGGTTAAGCTGAGGATCCATTAAAGGACAAGTCACTGATGGTCTCTACCCTCAAGCAGATTATAATTCAATTCCAGTCACAGTCTGTCTTATCATTAGGTAAAAAGAAATTAATAGCTTTCTTCAGTTCTCTGACATTACTCATTATTGCACCATTGTGATTATTCCGTCTTTGAACTTGGGTAAGGAGGTGAAAATGTAATCAACAGTGATCATTGGAGGGCGAATTCCATAATTTCTAAGAAGGAGGAAGAGAGAAGAAAGGCAGGAGCCTCAGAGAAGAAAAGGGGAAGAGAGGGAACCACAGAGTTAGCGTGAGATGAAGGAGCTCTCCGGAAAAGGTTAGATGAAATTCTCCTGGGTGAATGGCCAGAGGGTGTAATAAAACAGAAATGTAGGTGCCAAACATTCAATCTGAAGTTTCGTTGTTGAAGCTATTTTTTACATTAATGTAACGTAAGAATTTTTCCTACCTGACTCAAAATCTCCAGTAAATCCTGCAACTTTGCAAATGCTTTGAGTGAGGGCATTGTTTGTGGAACTCATGGGCCTGACTGGATTTTACATCTGTTTTTTGGCTGATACAAATGTGTGGTACTTGAGGAAACAGGAGCCTAGCAACAGATGTGACCATCAGAATATAAATCCTCTCCACCTCCCCGCCCCCAAATGAATGAATATATTGGAGAAAGATTTAGACTTCCATGGAATGTGGGAACCAGAGCTCAAACTAAATATTCCTGAGATTTCTAGAGGTTCAAGAGACTTATTTTGACCTGTGACCCTTGTGCCCTAGAATCTGACAAGTGGCTTTCTTGCTTGGTTCTGAATCCACATTTTGAGTCTTAGTTTCTGATTCTAATTTTGCTAAATTGACTAGAACCTTTGGGACAAGAATTCTGTTCTCCCCTTTACAATCTTTATATCACTCTATATCACTCAATCATGCATGTATTTTTTCTCAGTTCCTTCACTTATTGTTATCAAACATTCCCTGCATTCATAACAGGTGACTGGCAACACAGTAGTTGCTAAAGATACAAAGGTAGATAAGACCCTGTCTCTGAAGATGCTCATAGCCTGGTGTGGGAATCAGACACAAATTTAAAAACAATTGCAAGAGAAGGTGATACTGGCTAAGGTAAGAGATTCAGGGAACACTGAGGAGATACAAGAGGAAGACTTGTTTTTGTCTAGCTCTCGAGTCTTAGTAAGAATGAACAACTATCCTAATTTGCTCAAGACTATCCCAGATTTAGAGCTAGAAATTTCTGTGCCCTGGGAAACTCCTCAGATGTATACTAACTCATCCGTGACACATCCCTTACCTATGGAAGTACACACTTAGTATTCATATTTAGAACTTTATTTACATTTGCCCCAGACAAATAAGGAAGGGTATTTTAAGTAGAAGAGACAAGTCGAATGGCACAAAGTTATGGAACGACATTCCATGTGTGAAGGAGAGAGAATAGCTCAGTGTGGCTGGCATGCTGTGTTCCTGTTGACAGTGGTTAGTAGACAGTTATAAATAGGTGAGGCAGTGGTCAGATCATGAAGGACATTGGGTATCATGCAAAGAAGTCTGCACTGCATCCAAATGGACTTCAGGAGGCATTGAACTGTTTAAAGCAGAGAACTGACCTAATTTTGTATTAGAAAGATGACTGTGGAAAAGTATAGTGTACCAATTGGAAATTGATGAGGACTTTGTCAAGAACTCTGGTGAACTGGGTATTGTAATTTTGAAGTGAGAAAGACACAATTCTGAACTACGAAACTGGTGGTGATGATGGCGAGCAGAAGGCACATTCTACTGATGTCTAAGAGGAAAACCACCCTGACTCTGAACCCATCAAAAGTAGGGTTGGGAATACCAAGAGTTAGCAGGAAGACTGAGCAAGGCCCTCAGAGAGGTTCAAGAGTTAATAAAGGAGGAACAAGTACAGATCATAAAATTAATGGTCGTAGTCATCTCATAAATAAGAAATGAAAAGCAGCTTAGAAAGTGAGGCCAATTAAAACAACTCAAGATAGTTTAGGACACTCAGGGAAGCGGCGATCACATGTGTGTTGTTGATCTTTGTAGAGAGGCATGGTGTGGGTGTGTCAGTCTGGATTAAACATCCACGTTCGGGGTGGGCCATTCTATGGAATTGTCATTTTAGGTGAAACAGCACCTTTTTCTAAATTTATTTTTTATTCAGTATTTAGAATAAGTGCTGATTTCTTTCTTTCTTTCTTTCTTTCTTTCTTTCTTTCTTTCTTTCTTTCTTTCTTTCTTTCTTTCTTCCTTCCTTCCTTCCTTTCATAAAAACAAGCTATTGTTACTCATATTAACACCCTCTACGTAAATTACTTATTTGTAACAGGAAGAACCTTCACATCTTCTATTGTGATCTATTTTATTTGGTGTTGACAACAGAAAAACAGTTAACACTACAAGGAGCACAGAGAATATTTGTTCTTAAGAGCAAGAATTAAGGCTCACCACAGTAGATGATGGCCAACTGGAAAAAAAAAAGCCAAATACCTATTTGATGTAAATCCTAAACCCTCCAGTTTTATTATTTCTCATGTCATACAGAAGGTCATTTAAAATAAATTATTGTTTCAAAATATATCTCTATAATTTCCCTGCTGAACTGTTATTTTCTTCGCTCTAATCAAGTTGATCTCAGTTCAAACGATTCAACTAGAACTTGAATTGTTATCTTGTGGGCATGCTGTGAATTTCTGTGCTAATACACTTTAAAGATTGGCTTTCATTTACATGTTTTCATTTTCAACCTAATTTTCCCAGTGCATGAGTTATTTCCTGGGAGTAATTTGAGCTCTTTATTTTTATTTTGTCCTTTCAAAAAACACATTAATTTTTTAGGACTCTAGGATTTAGTTTTCAATAAATCAAAATCGTTTTTTTCAAATAATTCACCAGAACACTTCCTTCACATGATTTTTTCGTATATTATTTAAATTTTGTATTTGTACAATCACTTTGTTTCACTATTAATGATCCTGATAAGTCATCATCCATTTCTACTTGTCACATTTAGTTATTTCTTTAGGCTAATAGCAAAAGTTTTTCAATTTTGTTTGCTAAGGAATAATTCTTTTTTGTTTTTGTTTGCATATTTGCTTCAGTCTGCATAAAAGAGTTAATTTGCTAAAAGTGTCACTGCAATTATATAATAACAGTTCTGACATTACTAAAATGATCAGGTGAAAAGTCACATTTCAATTTAGTGTTTTACTTTGAAGGATAGGACTCTACTTAAAATGTTCTAGCTTTTGAAACTCTTTGAAAATTAATATTTCTACATTTTAATTGGCATATTTGATGTTGAGTAGACACATCCTTCCTAATGAACTTTTTTACTTGAAACAAAAGCAGAAATTCTTTTGAATCAGTAGATATAAAAATACTTTATAAATTGGTTTTACACTAAAGTAAACCTACAAAAACATTTTTTAATGTGTAGAAGATTAGTTTCTTTCTTTTTTTTTTTTGTCTTGCTGCTAATACAAAATTGATTAGTAAATAGAGCCCTGGTCCCAGTGACCTCATGGGGCACATTTACATTGATGCACATTTTATTTTCAGGTATCTTTCCTCTCTGGCACAGTGTTTCTTTTTAAATAAAACTGACGCTGGTATAAATCTTTGTGAAGAGACAGATTAAAATTGTTCCTCTTCAAAATGCTTTGGGTGTTGCATGACAGCAAGGCTAGAAAGAGATTTTATATTCAACATTTTTTATTGCAGTGTAATGAAACCTGCCACACAGTTCTGTTGACAATAATAAATGATTAATAATTTTGATAAAATATTTATTTTCAAAAATTAAATACTGTCTACCAATCCATAAATTCTGTATCGGTGTTAACATTATCTTGACATATCAGATATAATTCTATACCATAATCAAATCATTAACTATGTTCTATCATTTTTCATTCACTAGAATGTCAGGCGAATAGGACTCAGTGTTCAATAGGGTCATGAATTTAATAAAATAAGAAATGAGACAAGGACAAACCCTTGGTGATCATTTCAATTTCAAATAAAAATTCATATGATGACCTCTTTTTATATTTCTTTTCAACCATATACACCTAATGTAATCTTTTGTCTTGTTTTTTCATAATTAAAAACATGGATTTTTTTTTTAAAGAGATGTGGACTTGGAATTGTAGGCTATCTTGTCTCAGTTTTTTTTCTTCACCTAATTCTTCAACCTTAAAAACATGTATTTTTATGAGTAAAAACTTGTTTTTAAAATATCCTGTATTAACCTAAAATCACTCTGACCAGGGAAACTCACTAAAATTATCAAGTTCTAAAGAAAGAAACAAAACAATAAAAGTAAAAAAAAAAAAAAAAAACACGTCCCTAGCAATGGCTAAGACTGAAATACACAAACAACAAGTTATAAAAGTAACACTAAAACTGTCTTTTTTGTAGTTGTGCCTAGCTTAGGGTTTAGACCATAACAGTTACACAATACATATTGTTCAATGATTGAATGAATGAATATATTTCCTCAGTCCAGGGTCATAAACAATATTGTATCAAGAATGCATGCGTCGTTCATATTTAATGCGTATCCAACTTTTACCTTACTGCTTTAAATCATTCAAGCAATTCCCATTCTAAAACTCAATAGCTAAGACATTGAATATGTTATTTTACTCAATAACTCAATAACCTAGAACACTGAATACATTATTTTACTTCTCTGGTTCTTAGTATCTTTGTGTGCCAAGTGAGAATAATAATTTTGTGTAATTGTAACAAAAAAAGATCAAAAAGAGGGTTTCTGGTCTAGGGCAAATAAATGCTCTTACTACTGTTACTGTTGCTGATACTAGTATTAGTAGTACGACTACTCCTGCTACTATTATTATTATATTCAGTATTATAAAAATATTTGGAGAAAACCATTTCTGCGGTATCTTTGAGGACAGTTGTCATTGAATTATGACATTGCTAACTTCAAGTAAAATAATCTCAATTATTAAAAGTGTTCTGAGCAAAATTCTCAAATTACTTTAAAGTCCATACATTTTCTCACTTTTTCCTAGAAGGATGTTATGGGCTGAGGGTGCCCCCGTGCCCCTCCCCACCCCGCCATTCATATATTGGAGCTCTAACCCTCAGTGCCTCAGAATATGACTGTATTTGGGAAATTTGAGCACACAAAGAAACACCAGCATGCACACTCCCAGAGGAAAGGCTGCAGGAGGATGCTGTAAGATGACCATCTGCAAGTCAAGGAGAGAGAATTGGGAAAAACTAACCCTGCTGACATTTTAGTCTTGGACTTCCAGCCTCTAGAATTGAGGAAAAATACATTTTTGTTGTTTGAGCCACCTGTGTTTACGGTATTTTATTATGGCAGCACCGGTTATTAGAACTTGATAATATATTTTCAACAAAATTTGTCTGTGACCAACTGTTTAACTAATTCTTTTCATTCAAACTTTTAAACTCCTTAGCTTTGGGATGAATAGTTTTAAAAAATAAGCTTGTATAATGTGTCCAAAGGATATATTTTAAATTATTATTCATTGGTAAATTTTAAAGCTACTGTAATGACGTAGAACTTCGTTGCCTAGTGTATCTGAGAAATGTTCTTAAAAATCTCTATGAGTCTTCAACACTTTCATTTACTAGCAAATACTGTTACCACAGTTCCTATGTTAATGAAAAACATGCCCCCCAATGGTATTCTTTTGGGGAAGATAAGTGATTACTTATGAAATGAGATAAAAAGGTAAAATCATTTTTGAAAAACCCAAAATACATACTGTAGCTGACATTTGTTGAGTACCTCAAGAGCTATTGAGTTGAAGACATATGTGGTGCTGTTTCCTTGTCTCCCTCTTTTCCCCCTATCTATTCTTCTTCCTCCCTTTCTCTTCCTCCTCCTCTTTCTCTACATCAGGTGTAGCAATGATTAAACATGAAGAAAATAATCTCAGATCTGATTGGACCCAGATTGTCTTGCTTAAAAGGAGCTTTATTCCTAGTAGACTCGTTGTTACCTTTGCCATTTCTATAATGTGGATTATTTTCTAGGTTAAAAATTAAAAAAGACTTTCCCACATTGACTGAAATATTTATGTCTGCTTGACCAATTTTACTGAATCTTATTCAAAGATACACACAATGTGCATAGACATATGCACAACTTAGTTTACAACTTTTATTAGTATATTTAAATCAATTAAAACTGCTTAACACAAAACAAAAAAAAGATATAAACAAAAATAAATCATGCATTAAACACAACTGATATTTCCAAATCATTAAAATGTACTACTTATTAAATAGTAAATACTATGGACAGTTATTTGGATATGCTTTGTATGAAATATATAGATATAATCGCAAACATTTCTCAATTATTTCAGAGATATATTTATAAATTGTCTAAACAATTATGTTTTTGCCTAAATTTGGCAGATTGTTTTCTGCATGTGGGATTCTTGAACCATGTTCAATATTCCATGCTAAGCTTTTATTCTATTTCCTGTATTTCTATAGCATATGAAATATTATTATATATGTCAATATGACCACAAAATATACATACATTTAAAAATTTTAGTCAATTTTACTAATAATGGTGTCTTTATTTTCATTTAAAAGGCTTTATTTTCACATTGAATGATCTTTTCACAAAATATATTTGTTAATATTTTTGTCAGTATTTTTAAAATTCAAGCTAAATTTTATTGAGCATTTACAATATATTAGCACTTTTCAACCTATCCACATATATATATATATATACATAAGTTGTATACGTGTATGTAACATATAAACATATAAAATTATAACTGAAATGCAAATCTTAATTTAAAAATTATATAGAACACACAATTTAAAAGCATTTTTATTAAAACAAAAAACGTGAATCCTTTTAAAATTGTCATCCCAACACACATTGCTAATGTGTGTTTTAACATTTTTATAACCCAATATGAAACACAAAGCACATAAGTGAAATATACCACATGTGTATATGAAACATAAATTTAAAAATATAAAAATATTTTAAAAATATTATACCAAAAGCACCTTGCTAAAATGATTTGTCTTCTATTTCCCACATTTTTTTTGAACAATATACATATTTTTCAACTATTTTTTAAAGAATCTGCACAATGTTTGCTATATGACAAAAGATTCTGGCCCATGTGAAATAATTCATATTCCTGAAATTATCAGGATGAAATAATATCAGTGACCCAAAATGTAGCTACCTTTCATAACCAACCCTGTATTAGTCTTTGCTTCTCTTTATCTAATGATATCAATGAGGATAAGCAATAAATAAATAAATATAAAATATTCACAAACTTTTTCTATTATTATGTCCAATTAATTGAATAAATTGATTGCTTCTTGTAAGATAATACAGATTTGCTAAATGGATGAATTGAACAAATGAAACATGGCATTCAAAGTACAGTCTGATTTACTCTATTGTGTGTTAGGAATCGTGCTTGCAAGGCATGATGATGTATGTTACTCACATCGTACTAATGTTAAGAAACTTTCACCTCTGCTAATGTTGCTATTCTCAACCCAATTCTCTTCATCAGAAAACCTTAATTTAAATAAAGACTCTCACATTTAAAAAAACAGCAAAATCCTCACTGGAAACCATTTAAATTTATTAATTTCTAATGTATATGCAGGTGTGTATGTGCACATATACGTTTAGAAAATAGTTACAATTCAAATGGAGTGTTCAGTAAACTCTATGCATAATTTGAATGACAGAATATAAAAATTCATTCTTGGCAAGAGTTCGTTAGAAGTTTATATTATGTACTTACTTAACAGTTCAAAAGATAGACTAACAATAGATCCAAAAATTAATTTTTGAAGCCAATGTATTACTATCCCAGTAAAGTTTCAAATTAAGCTATCCGCAAATATTGTAAGAATAAAAATACTTTTTAAAATATTAGCTTTTTTTTTTGTCTTTCATATTATAATGGTAAGTTCAGTGGAAAAAACATTGGAGGCCAATATTCTAGTTCAAGAATAAATTTATGAAGTTTGTTGGTAGTAGCTAACCCTTGTTAATTTTTGAACCTGTGGAAAGTTAAATGCTTTGCTCTCTGACATAATTTTAGTTTTCATATTCTAAAACTAGGACTGGCAAAGTTAACTGCAATGCTTTGATGAAGATTCAGTTCTATAACTCACATGTAAAAATGCAGACTTCCAAATTAATATCAACTTTTGGTGAATGCCTAGTTTCTTGATGAGTTTGATTTCTATGCACCTCTCTAAACATTAGTCATTGTGATTCTGATTTGACACAGTAAAAGGTGAAGCAGTGATCCAGAAAGAGAAGATTGTCCTCCAGTTCCTGTCTTTCTGGAATGTCTCACTGAAGTTGCTTGGCACAGAATCATATTGTGTGGCTGGTGGGTGGGGAAGCAGACATAGTTAAAAGGGTAATGTGTTTTCTTTACTCAATGATATACTCACTTTCCTTCCCCAACCCACTCTCAAGATGTGTGTGCAAGTAATGTTAAAATATAAAGCTGTATTCAATGCTAAATATTTTGATTATTGTAAGATCTGAATCTGACATCAATGATTTAACTTTTTAATAAAATGATACACTCATTTTTCCAAGAAATTCATGTCAATTGCATAAGTCAACATCTTCAAGACAGAAATAACGGTTTCATTCTCTTTGAGGGGATAGCTGCTGGCTATATAAATGACCTGATGCTGGATAGCTATGGCATTCCCCAAACCAAAAAAAGAGAGACAGAGAGAGAGAGAGAGAGAGAGAGAGAGAGAGAGAGAGAGAGAGTGAGGGAGGGAGGGAGGGAGGGAGGGAGGGAGGGAGAGAGAGAGAGAGAGAGAGAGAGACAGAGAGAGATAGAGAGAGAGAGAGAGAGATAGAGTTCACAAGACAGCTGCCGGCTACAA
>CAUYQG010074359.1:0-66810 GCA_963574415.1 Tarsius wallacei
GAAAACTGCCAGGCACACCAATTAATGCATAAACAAAACAAACAACCCCCCCCCAAAAAAATACAAAAAAAAATACTGATGATGCACTAACCTTCAGACAAACCCAAATGCAAAAACACGAGAAAACAACAACAAAATTGCAAGAACAAAACAAGTTAAAAAAAATAATAAGAAGAAAGAAAGAAAAAAGTAAAAAAAAAAAACTCCCTCTATGGATGTTTCTGGAATTTCAACTTCCTTTCTCAAATACTATTGCTGCTTTAGTTGCCACCAATGTAGGGAGCAAGCTCTAGACTCCAGCCCCTCCCCTCTGCTCTTGGCACAGGCAGGCTGGGTTGCTGTTAGTGTGGGTCAGACTTCCCACAGACTGCTGTGGGAGGAGGGTGAATCAGATCTGGACTCATCCTACTCATCCACTGCTACTGCTACCAAGTATCCCCCTCAGATCACACATGTCTGTGCTTGGTCTAGCATGGAGTTGGGACATTTCTCTCTGTGTTTGTTCCTGAAGTTTCCTCTCTGGGCCAGTGATGGTTAATCCCAGAGGGGTGCAGAGATTGCCTTTTGGTCTCAGGTTGGAGGCTGAACATAGCTGGGTATGCCAACACAGGTCTCTGCCCATGTGGGGACAGAGAAAATGGTGGCAGCCAGTATCTCACTGGCAGGGGTCTTATTTCCAGATTTCTTCGCTGTGCCTTACCTACAGTTCCCACTGCCAGTGACTGGCCCATTTTGCAAGTGGTGGCATGTGCCAGGTGCCAGATCCTGAGGAGCAGCTGATCTCCGTTGTCTCCTCTCAAGAGATCCCTGAGAACGGCGATGATTCTGCATGCCATAGGATCTGATCCCAGGGTAGTGATGGGCTGCTGCCACCTCTGGAGGGGAGCTTTGGGTGCTTGATCCTGAGTTTCCTCTTAGATGGACTTTGACTCACACACCTGCACACACCCACTCATGCAGACAGTCTTTATGGACACTCACCCTTGCAAAGACTCACAGTCCCACTAGTTCCATTGCCATCTTGTTGCCTTCTCCACATCTTCATTATCCACTGATCAGCTGATGGACATTTAGATTGATTTTACATCATTGCAATGGTGAATTGTGCGGTGATGAATTTGTGGGTACAGATACACGCACACATATACACACACACAAACACACACACACACAAACACACACACACATAATGAACTCTGTTCCTTATGGTAGATACCTGGTAGTAGGATTTCTGGATCAAATGGTACACTTACTTTTAGCTATTTGAGTAATATTGCTACTGCTTTCCATAGAGGTTGCACTAATTTATACTCTCACCAACAGTGTATAATAGTTTCCTTTTATCTACATCTGCACAAGCATCTATTGTTTTTTATTTTTTAAATAATGACGACTTTGACTGGTGTAAGATGGTATCTTGCTGTGGTTTTAATTTGCATTTCCCAGATGATGAGAGATGTTGAGCATTTTTTCAAATGTTTTTTGGTCATTTGTATATCTCCTTTAAGAGATGTCTGTTCATTTCATTTGCCCATTTTTAAATGGGGTTATTTGTTTTCTTCTTGCTGATTTGTTTGAGCTCTTTGTAGATACTGCATATTAGTACTTTGTAGTTGTATAGAATGTAAATATTTTCTCTCATTCTGTAGGTTGTCCATTTTTTTAGCTTAAGTCTCATTTGTTTATTTTTGTTTTTGTTAAATTTGCTTTTGGGGTTTTAGCCATAAATTCTTTGCCTAGGCCAATGTCCAGGAGAGTTTTTCCTAGGTTTTCTTTTATGATTTTAATGGTTTCATGCTGATGTTTAAGTCTTTAATTCATCTTGAGTCAATTTTTTAAATATTTATTTGAAAGATGTAGAGTACAATTCAGGGTTAGGTGTACAAATGGTCATTGCACAGTGTCTTTCCCCAGTGTATGCTTTGGACTGCTTTTTCAAACATCAGTTGGTTGTAGGTATTTGACTTTATTTCTGGATTCTCTATTCTCTTCCATTGGTCTATGTTTCTACTCTTGTACCAGTGCCATGCTGATTTCATAACTACAGCTTTGTATTATAATTTTTTTAAATAAAATGTTTGAATATTTTATTTTAAAGATATGGGTACAGTTCAGGGATAGGTATACAAATATTCATTATGCAGGTACCCTTGTTGATCAGGTGTGCCTCCCCTTCCCCAGGCAGATTCCAACTACTGCCAAACCCACCTCCCTGCAGTCCAACACCCCCACTGGTTCCTGCTACTGTCAAACCTTTTCTTATAGTATTACGATAGTTGTTCAAGGTCTACTTATGAGCGAGAACATGTGATACTCAGTTATTTGTTTCTGTGAAAGATCACTCAGTATTATAGACTCAAAGTCCATCCAAGTTGCTGTGAAGTTCATGATTTTGTTCATCTCTATGGCTGTGTAATATTGCATTGTGTATATGTACCACATATTTTTTTATCCAGTCCTCTTTTAATGGGAAGCATGGTTGGTTCCATATTCTTGCTATTGTGAACAATGCTGCAATAAAAATATGTGTGCAGGTATCTTTTTAATAGAGTGATTTGAGTTCGTCCAGGTATATTCCCAGCAGGGGTATTGCAGGGTCATATGGAAGGTTGATTTTTAGAACTTTTAGAAATCACCACACTGTTTTCCACAGAAGCTGTAC
Organism: Tarsius wallacei; assembly: GCA_963574415.1. Taxonomy (NCBI): domain Eukaryota; kingdom Metazoa; phylum Chordata; class Mammalia; order Primates; family Tarsiidae; genus Tarsius; species Tarsius wallacei. The sequence continues at coordinate 2,663 of CAUYQG010074359.1, forward strand.
TAGTTTACACTCCCATCAATAGTGTAGAAGTGTTCCCTTTTCACCACAACCTCTCCAACATCTGTTATTTTTTGATTATTGATGACGGCCATCCTGACTGGAGTTAGGTAGTATCCAGTGTAGTTTTAATTTGCATTGCAGTGATTACTAGTGAGGTTGAACATTTTTTCATGTATCTATTGGCTGTTTGTAGGTTTTCTATTGAGAACTGTCTATTCATATATTTTCCCACTTCGTAATGGGGCTGTTTGCTTTTTTCTTTTCAGCATGTTTGAGATCCTTGAAGATCCTAGATGTTAGGCCTTTGTAGGGCATATAGTTGGCAAATATTTTTTCCCAGTCAGTGCATGGTCTCCCTGCTCTCTTGATGGTTTATTTGGCTTTGTAGAAGCTTGTCAGTTTGATGAGGTCCCACTTGTCTATCTTATCTCTTATGACATGGGTACTTGGGTTTCGATCAGGAATTGGTTGCCAGTTCCAAGTTCCATAAGGGAGTCTTTTGCATTTTCTAAGGTTCTTATAGTTTGAGGTTTTACATTTAGGTCTCAGAACCATTTAGAGGTGATTTTTGTGTATGAGGATAGGAAGGGGTCTTGTTTTAGTCTTCTGCATATGGTCAGCCAGTTTTCCCAGCACCATTTGCTAAACAGGTTCTCCTCTCCCCAGTAGTTGGTGATGGAGGCTTTGTCAAAGATGAGTTGGTTGAAAAATTAAGGTTTTATTTCTGGAAATTCAATTCTATTCCATTGGTCTTAATGCCTGTTCTTGTATCAATACCAGGCTGTTTTGATTATTGTTGCCTTATAATAATGTTTAAAGCCTGGGAGTGTGATACCTCCTGCTTTGTTCTTTTTTGCTTGGGATTGTTTTGACTATTATGGTCGTTTATGTTTCTATATGAGTTCCTGTATTGTTGTTTCTAGGTATGAGAAGAATGCTGCTGATAATTTGATGGGTATTGTGTTAAATCTGTAGATTGCCTTAGGTAGAATGGACATCTTCACAATGTTGATTCTTCCAATCCATGAGCATGGCATATTTTCTCACTTGTTTGTGTCATCTTTGATTTCATTGAGCAGTGTTTTATAGCTTTCATTGTAACGGTCTTTCATATCTCTGGTTAGAAAGATGCCAAGATATTTCTTTTCTGTGTGTGTGGCTATTGCGAATGGAATTGTATTTTTTATTTAGCTTTCTGCTTGTTTATTATTGGTGTATAGAAATGTGATGGTCTTTTGAACATTTATTTTATACACTGAGACTTTGCCAAAGTCATTTATCAGTGCAAGGAAGTTTTCGACAGATTCTCTTGGGCTTTCGAGGAAGAGAAACATGTTGTCTGCAAAGAGGGATAGCTTGATTTCCTCTTTTCCCATTTGGATACCCCTGATCTTCTTCTCTCGTCTGATTTATCTAACTCAGGCCTCCATAACTATGTTGAACAAGAGGGGTGAGAGGGGGCATCCTTGTCTTGTTCCTGTTTTCAGAGAAAATGTTTCCAATTTCTGTCTGTTTAGCAGTATGCTGGCTGTGGGTTTCTCATCGATGGGTCTTATTATTTTGAGGTATGTTCCATCTATACCTAGATGTTTAAGGGTTTTTATCAAGAAGGGGTGCTGGATTTTATCAAAAGCTTTTTCTGCATCTAATGATATAATCATGTTGTTTTTGTTTTTACATCTGTTGATGTATTTAATTACGTTTATGGTCTTATGAATGTTGAACCAGCCTTGCATACTGGAGATGAAGCTTACTTGGTCGGGTGGATGATTTTTGAGATATGTTGTTGAATTCAGTTTGGTAGGATCTTGTTGAGTATTTTAGCATCTACGTTCATCAAGAATATTGTCCTGTAGCACCCTTTTTTTGTTGAATCTTTATCTGGCTTGGGTATCAGTGTAAAGTTAGCTTCATAAAATGATTTGGGGAGAGTTCCATCTTTCTCAATAACCTGAAATACTTTCAATAGTATTGGTATCAGTTCTTCCTTGCATGTTTTGTAGAATTTTGCTGGAAAACCAATAGGTCTAAGGCTTTTTTTTTTTTGTAGGTAGTTTTCTAATGACATAGCCAATTTCCTGGATTGTTATTGGTCTATTTAGGGTTTCACTTTCTCCTTGTTTCAACCTGGGGAGGTTGTGTGATGTCAGAAAGCCATCCATTTCCTTTAGGTTTTCAAGTTTGTTTCCATACACGTGTACATAGTAGTCTCTTACAATCTTTTGTATTTCTTCAGGGTCAGTTGCAACTTCATCTTTTTTGTTTCTGACTGTGTTCGTTTGAGCTTTTGCTATCTTTTTCTTGGTCAGTCTAGCTAGGGCACCATCAATCTTGTTTATCCTTTCAATGAACCAGCTTTAGGTTTCATTGTTTTTTTGTATTATCTATTTTCTTCTAGGTCCTGGATTTGGACTTTTATTTTGGTGAACTGGATTCTTCTGCCTAATTTAGGTCTTTGGTGGTCTTGCTTTTCCAGCTTCCTTAGGTGACTTGTTAGTCTGTTAACTTGTGATATTTCCATTTTCTTAAAGTGTGTCTGTAGTGATATGAATTCATGATTTTGTTCTTTTTTATGGCTGCGTAGTATTCCATCGTATATATGTACCACATTTTTTTAATCCAGTCCTCTTCTTAAGTGGTTCTTGTAGAGCTGGTCTAGAGGTAGCATAAGTTCTTAGGGATTGAATATCTGGGAGAGATTTTAATTCTCCATCACTGATGAGACTTAGCTTAGCTGGGTATATTATTCCTGGTTGAAATTGTTTGTCTTCGAGAACTTTGAATATTGTGCTCCACACTCTCCTAGCTTGAAGTGTTTCAGTAGATAAATCTGCTGTTATTCTAATTGGTCTTTCCTGGTAGGGAGTCAGACCTTTTTCTCTTGCTGCCTTTAGGATTTTTTTTTATACCCACTATGTTTGGGTGAATTACTACGTGTCTAGGAGTTGATCTTCTCATTTGTTGTCTTGCAGGGGTTCTCTGAATCTCTTGTGTTTGAATGGTTGCATCATTGATGAACTGAGGGAAGTTTTCTTCAGTAATTTCATGGAATGCTTGTTCCACGGCAGTCTCTGTCTCTTTTTTTGTCTCAGGAAGCCCAAATACTCTTAGGTTCAGCCTCTTGATGTAATGGCTCATTTCCTGAAGGTTTTGTTCTGTCTTTTTAAGCTTATTTTTATGTTTTTGATGGTTCGGGTCAATTCTATATTTTGGTCCTCAAGCTCTGAGATTCTTTCTACTGCATGTCTAATTCTGCTTTCCATGCTTATCAGTTTGTTATTTATTTCATTCACAGTATTATTCACTGCTGTTATCTCAGTTATCAGCTCCTTCATTCTTTCCTCTTGTCTCTCCTCAATTCTATTTATTATCTCTGTTAATATCTTAATATCTCTCATTGTGGTTTTAGACCAGTTATTCTGAGGACTCTTCATTGTTTGCATTACAAAGTTTGTTTCTCCAGGTCTGACCTCCCAGGGGTCTGTGTGAGATCCATATTCTTCTTTTGGTTTTTCTTCATTTGCGTAGATCCCCCTCCCCCCACTTTTTTCCTCTTCTTTAATTCTTTAATTCTGTTGTTGAGGGATGCTTTTACTTCTGTTTTTGCATTATAATTTGAAGTCAAGTAATGTTATGCCTCCAGCTTTCTTTTTCTTTTTTCTTAAAAAATTTTTGGCTATTCTGGCTCTTTTTTCGTTCCATATGAATTTTAGAATTTGTTTTCTAAATCAGTGAAAAATGACATTTTTAGTTTGATAAGGATTGTGTTGAATCTTTAGATTACTTTGGGTAAAATGATCATTTTAACAATTTTGATTCTTCCAAGCTGTAAGCATAGGATGTTTCTCCATTTGTTTCTGTCCTCTATAATTTATTTCATCAAGGTTTTGTGGTTCTCCTTTTTGTATCATATGCATATTGCATGAGATATAAGAAAGATTCCATGAGTTGTAGAATAAGAAAAGTTAACTCAGACTCTCAACATGCCACCTTGCCACTCTACTTTATAGCAGTTGCTCTGTTTTTTCATAGAGTATAAAAACTGATACTGCTACTTGAGCACTCAGTTTCTATTCTACTTTTCATTTTAGGAGAACCACCTGTTTTACTCAGGATGGCAAAGTATGCATATTTTTCAGGTTCCCATGCATCTAGTGGATCTCATGTGATCTAGTCAACGAGATATAAATAAAAATATGTAGACATTTTCTTGATAATTTTGCTGTGGTGGACACAGAGACACAAATCAAAGTATCCTCTTCAAGAAACATTTTTTCCCCCAGTTATCAGGAGACAGCTCAGAATGTCAGCTCATTAGTGTTTATTTCAGCTACAAGGAACCACCTTGCCCAAAGTCATTACCCTTCTAAAAGTAGCCCATGGCCAATTTCTGCCATTTTTTTCACAGTATGGATCAATTGATGCGCCAAATAAATTCTCAAGCTTTCAGTGAATTTGGTAAATTCTTTTTCAGGCTTGCAAAGTGGTTCAACTTTTATCATTGCTGAGTACTAAACCCTCCGCCCTTACACAGTTTTTTTTTTTTTTTTAATCCCTAATAAAAATGTGCATGATCGCCTGGCTTGATGGCTCAGCCTGTAATCCCAGCACTTTGGGAGGCCGAGGTGAGTGGATTGCCTGAGCCTGCGGGTTTGAGACCCACCCTGGCTACTTAGTGAGACCTCATCTCTCCAATAAATAAAAAAATTAGCTGAACGTAGTAGCACATGCCTGTAGCTCCAGCTACTTGGAAGGCTGAGGCAGAAGGATCGCCAGAGCCCAGCAGGTTCAAGGCTGCGATGGCCAGGAGCATGCCACTGCACTCCAGTCTGGGTGACGGAGTGGGACTCCAACTCAAAAAAAAAGTGTGCATGACAAATTCTATCTCAGAATCTGTTTCCAGGGAATTCAAACTATGACCATGGATACCAGAAATGGATCAGATAAGTAGGTGATAGGATGGGGTTTCTGAGATTAATCACTTGCTGCCCATAAAACCCTTCACAGTAAGGACTCCATCACTTTTGTTAGGTAAAGCAGTAAGAATATCTGGCACTAACTCTCCCTATTGCTGAACTGAGATAATATATTGGTAGAAGGGAGACTATACTAGGCTGAGTAATTTACAAGGAATTTGAAAAATCTAGAAAAATAGTAACTATACAGGCAATGTGTTTGTGTGACTATTGTTTATTTTCATTTATGACCTAGAAAAGGATAGCAAAAAGTTGGGGGAAAAAAAAGCAGGCATTGGAAAGTTAAAAAGTCTATTTGATGGAATGCAAAGAGTCTCTTACTTCCTCCAACGACAAGAAAAACACAGTCTGAGAATCATACCAAAGAATGAATAAAGTAGTTGAACTTCAAAGAAACTCCAGAGAAATGCACAAACAAGACAGAGTCATTATGTTAAGTTCAAGGACTTGAACTCTTGATGTAAGGACTTTTGAAAGAATGAACCCACAAATGTTAAAAGCCCAGAATTCTCTGATCCGTCAGATTCTATAGACATGATTCTCCCCTATTAAGAATACATATGATTTTCTTCCTTAAAGACAAAGCCATTTTTCAGCCTGACAATATATGTCCCACTCAGTATCTTCTCTCAATTTCCTAAGGTCTATTATGTTTACTATTCAAGTTAAATTGCAGCACAATGCAGAGTTATGCTGATCCTGAAAAGTGTGGAAAGTAATTATATCTTATAGGAATTATAAGACCAGTCAGCACAGGTTAGCAAGGGCTGGGGAATTATGCCTTGGAGGGATTTTTAGAGGTCTCACTCAAAGAAGCCAGAGCAGAAGATTGGATAAAGGAGCGTTTGTTAATGTGGGAATAATCACCTCAGATACAAGATTTTCCATCCAGACAAGGACTCCAGGAAATGTTGAAACATTAGTATTAGTATTGTTTTTAGTAGTGAGGCATAAAAAATTTAATAGCCCTCATTAAATGCATTTGACATTCAGAACAACCATAAAGCCGAGGCAAGTGGATTTTATGAGCCCACAGATTCGAGACCAGCCCAGGCAACTTGGTGAGACCTCATTTCTACAATAACTCAAAAATTAGCCATGCATGGTAGCACTTTCCTATAGTTCCAGCTACTTGGGAAGTTGAGATGGAAGGATCACTGGATCCCAGAAGGTCGATGAAGTGAGACTCCAATCCCCCCAAAAATATTCACTGGTAAAGGAGTCATCAGAATTACTAAACATTTCATTGGTGACTCTTCTCTAACTGGCAGGGCTTAGAGACAGAGATAATGCTATAGAGCTAGACTTACTAACAGCATTGAAGATGACACATTCAGATGTATCCAACTATTGTAATGAGTAGTAGTGTCAGAATGAAAGCCAAGTGCTTTTGGACACAGATAATTTTGGAGATGGTTAACAGAAGATGGCAATCCTAGGGGCAAAAAAGCTGGGAAACTGACTAGAGCACTATTTAGCTTCTCTCACCAGAATAACAACAGCAAAAAAAGTCAAGGATGGATGACTAGGAAGCTGGAGACCAGTCATTCTAATCACACAGTCTCTACCCACTTTCTAATATGTGGACCTGAGACCATTTCAAATGAAGAATCCAATGAAAAAAATGAAGACTGGCTTTCCAAAATGTAGGGTCTTCCAACATTTCAGCAAGCATACATGTCCATAATTCCTTCAGAGCTACCCCAAATGAGCTATGCTCACTTACTCATTTAAATATACATGATGAAAAGAGGAACACCAAAATATTTCAAGGAGACAACATACTCCATACCTAGGAATATTTTTCTGACTCCTATGCTGTCTGAAAAGGAAGGTTGCCATGTTTGAGTATGGTCAAGTGTAAGAAGGGGCTCTGCAGCATGGCCCAGCTGTGGTACAAGCATTGTTCTTCTTAGGCATACCATATGGCATGCCTTAGAGTTATCAGAAGTGAAAAACTGTCAAGCAGAACATATTTTAAGTCCAATGGGGCAATTACAACATAAGTTCTTGAGATTCTGCAACAAAGCCATGATATCTACAGAATATAATCATATATCTTTTGAAAAATAACTCTTACTGTGCTACTGAAACATTGTAGAGATGTAGAGATTAGCAATGGGACTGAAGTAACGAGGCATTTGAAATTGCTTATAATGAAATAGGTTCTGTCTTTCAGACTCACCAATTCATAAGTTTGGACAAGCTTAGCAACAATTCATCATAAGATGGAAATGTTAAATCCAGTCTTGAGCATTAGAAAGGACAAATTTAGACTATGGGGAACAATTTAGGCTACATGAACAGGAAACATGACACTTACACAATCACCACTGTGGCAATGGGTTACTATAGTAGTATTGGGAATCCCCTTTGATCAGATTATGCAAGAGAAAAAAAACTGGATAGTTTTTTAATCTGTCATTTTTTTGGTATATTGATGCAAGCTGAAAATGAACAGCACTGTAACCTCCTTCAAGAGTGCTCTTGAAAGACAAGTCAAAAAACAACAGATGCTGGAGAGGATGCAGGGAAAAGAGAATACTTCTTCAATGTTGATGGGACTGTAAACTAATGCAATCTCAGGGAGAAACAGTGAGGCAATTCCTAAAGATCTAAAAATTGACCTTCCATAAGATCCAGCAATCCCCCTTCTTGGAATATACCCAGACAATCTCAAAACTCTCTATGAAAAAGAAACCTGCACATGCATGTTTATTGCAGCATTATTCACAATGATAAAAACATAGAACCAACAGAGCTCCCCATCAAAAGTAGACTGCTTAAAAAATATTTGGTATATATACATGATGGAATATTATGCAACCATAAAGAAGGACAAAATTATGAAATTTGCAGCAACTTGGATGGATTTAGAGTCTGTAATACTCAGTGATCTAACACAGGAACAAATAATTACCACATTTTCTCACTCATAAGCAGTCCCTGAACAATTATAATACTACAAGAAAGGGATTGGCAGTAGTGGGAAACTACCAGGGGAAGGGAGGTACACATTTCATCAATAAGGATAACTGATCTCAAACCAAGTGAAGTGAAGACCAAAGTGGTGCCCAAACTCTGCCTGAACAATGACCATTTGTATGCCTAACCCTGAATTGTACCCCACCTCTTAGAATAAACATTTTTAAAAGAAACAATAAAAAATAAATTAATAAAATACAAAAATGCAAGAGACCCCTCGCAAAGAACAATGCTTTCATTTATGAACAAAGTGGTGCACTTTGTGTGAAAGAAGAAGGAGCTTGAGTTAAAAAACTTACAAATATAGGTGAATGTCTTGGTTGTAAGATCAGGAAATTTTAAATAGAAAGATGTTAAACATAAACACAGAGGTCTGGGGTATACTTATTTATTGATTTGTGGAATTGGACACTAAAAGTGTAAGGATTGTTATATCATAAGTTATTGCCCAACAAAGCCATTCACCATGGAAGTGAAATTGAAATGCCAACTAGAGAGAATTACTCAGCCAGTTGACATTAGCCAATCTTGGCCATTTTCTTGAAAAGATGGATACCTGTACAGAATTGCCATGAGGGAGAGATGGAGACTATTTATGAATTTACCAGAATGAACTCTCACTCACCAAAACCAATGTAACTACTACTTACCTGAACATCTAACCTGTTGACTACAGAGACCAACACTGAGGGCCAAACAAGTCACAATTCCTCAAGAAAAATTGACAACTTGGTATCAAGTTGGCTATAATGGTCTCCATCTATACTAAATGAATGAGATACTTTTCTATCATGTACAGACATACACTCCAAATATAAATTTGTTTTTTACTTCCATAGAATTTCAACGAGTACCACTATCTGGTAGTGTTTGATCTATTAGCATGATATCCTACCTAATACAGTGCAAATCAAGGGATTCACTTTGCAGAATAAAAGGAATGAGAATGAGTCTATGACCATGGGATCCACAGATTGCATCTCCTACTTCACCACCCAGAAGTTAAAATAGCAGTTGAAGTACCATATCTGAAACAGTCCTCAATAAGGAGAGGGAATCATCGCCTAAGATATAGTATATACATTGAACAAAATACCGTTATAGAATATTGTCTTGCCAATGGAAATATACATGAGTCCAGGAAGCAGGGAATAGTAGCATGCTGTCCTGTTTTTCATCACTCCTGGTAACAAAATTGAGAAATTTGTAATTCTCATATTCACAATTCTAGAGTCTGTAGGATTAGAAGTCCTGGAACCTGGAGACGGAACAGTTTTTTTAAGGGGGCACAGATCCCTTTAAAATCCTGCTGCACTGCAACTACAACTGTCACTTGGTCCTGTTAAGCTTCTTGTATTCAGTGTTTAGAAGGCAAAGAGGAGAGTCCCAATCTTGACAGGAATAATTTATCTTAATCATTAGTGAAGAAAATGATAATGTTAACAATGGGGACAGGGAGAACTATTTGTGGCATGCAGATAATCTATTTGTGTTCATTTTTGGTACTCCATTACTAAATTGTGACAATTAATGGACAAGTGGAGTAGTACCAGTCTGAGAATGGTATGAAAAACAGGGGTTCAGATTCCTCAAAAATGGGTGTCAAAATTATTCCATAAGATAAGCCACTGGACCAGTGGAAGTGGTAATGAAGCTAAGAAGAATATAGAATGAACAGTGACAGAAAGAGACAATGCGAATTAATTGTAGCCTTGAGACTTGCAGCAATAAGGGCTGAAATTTGTTCTACAAACCTTTCTCTTGTAAGTTTCCTTCAGGGAGACAGGACCACATGAATACCAAAAGATACTCTTTTCTGTATGAACATGAATAAGTGAGTCCAAGTGATACAAAGGAGGACTCTGGTAGACACACACACAAAAATGCACCACTCAGACACCATTTTGGGGAAGAAATTATTGCTAGAGTTGTCAGTAGATACCCTCCAGTTGCCAACATCTTCAGAGTTGACTTGCTTAAGGGTCTGCCTTTTTTGGGATCATCCACAATCCACAGATGGTCATGGCATGGCTAATTTAGCCTAGCACAGAGCAACTCTGATAAACCATTAGTACACCAGAACCCTCAGGAAATTGATCAATAATTTATTTGACTGGTATCTCATATGACTTGCTTTTATACCTGATCCTACTTCCTCCTCTTCTCTTACGCAGGTATTGTTCCTTAAATAAATGCCTAGAAATTATATTTATCTACCTTCATGTTGAGTTCTGAAAAATTGAACATTTAATTTCCTAACATAACTTCTCCTGTTTGTTGCTTTCTCCTTCATTAGGCTGCCTAGAATGCAACAGTGATTTTATTACACTAAGGTGATTATAAGGATGACATACACATGGTAAGGAAGGTAGTCCTCGATAGAGGACATGCAATATTGGTGAGTTAAATCTAAAGCGATTTCCCTATTTTTGTTCATGGCCCAGGAAAAAAGCTATCTAATTTGAGACTGTTTTCCCATGTTGTCCAAAAGAAATAGAGGATTGAAAGAGTACAGTTCTAAATTCAAAGAAGCAATCAAGACTGTTACATTTGCTGGTTCTCAGCAATAAGAAAGCCTCTGAGTCAAAGTTTTATACACTATTCCATGTCTTATGTGAGACATTCATTGTTGGGATTCAGAAATGGAAACGTGTCAAAGTAAACACAGAGCAATGTAGCTGCCACTTTTTTTATTGACAGTAGAGATCTCTGTGCCACATAGAGTAGCTTGTCCTTGAAGAGAATTGTAAAACAGAACAGATGAGAGTATACTCCCTCATCCACTTTCTATCCTCCCCACTCCTGAGTCACCGATTTACATATGCCCTCATGTACCATAATTTAGCTCTTACTTATTAGTGAGAGCATGAGATATTTGGTTTCTGTTACTGAGTTAATTCACTTAATATAATAGCCCCCAGTTCCATCCAAGCTGCTGTAAATGACATTATTTCATTATTTTGAATGGCTGTATGGTATTCCATGACACACACACACACACACACACACACATACACACACACATATATATATCACATTTTCTTTATCCACTCATCAGTTGAGGGGAACTTAGGTTGATTCCATATGTAAGCAATCAAAAATTTTGCTCCAAAATCATAAGTGCAGATGTCTTTTTGATATAGTGACTCATTTTCCTTTGTGTAGTAGTACCCTGTTATCTCTATGTGTTTTCTTTCTTTTTTTTTTTGAGTTGGAGTCTCACTCTGTCGCCCAGATTGGAGTGCAGTGACCACTCCCAGCCACCGCAGCCTCGACCTGCTGGGCTTCGGTGATCCTTCCGCCTCAGCCTTCCAAGTAGCTGGAACTACAGGCGCGCACTACCACGCCCGGCTAATTTTTTTTTTGATTTATTGTAGAGATGAGGTCTCGCTTGCCCAGGTGAGTCTCGAACCCGCGGGCTCAGGCAATCCACTCGCCTCAGCCTCCCAAAGGCGCGGGATTACAGGCTGAGCCACCGAGCCCGGCTCTCTATGTGTTTTCTATCAGAATATGTGGTTAGATGACTCTAGGAGTATAAAAATCACAACACATCAAACCCAAATTTAAACTGATTACCACACAAGGGAACCCAAACATATTGTTGTTAGTGCCTAAGATTCAGTAATTAAAGCAGAGCTTTGTTTTTGATAGGCGGCAAAATAGAAATGCTTTTAAAACCACTCATATGGTTTCACAGTCACTTGAGAAGTGATCTATATCACATCTGATGGGACAACACAGAGTCTGAAGAAAAAACTTCTATCTCCAAAATGAATAATTTATTCATTACAAAATGAATAATTTATTTTACTTTATAATAAAAAATAAAATATCTTCTGTTCTCCCTATTTTTATTTATTTTTTACTGATGCTCTTACTAAAAGTTCAGAAAACTTTGTAAGAGTCATTTTAACATGATTACTACTTGAAGTCAAAATATCTACATTGATTCCCCTTTTTCACTTACTATCTGTGTGACTTTGGTAGGTACTTTACCTTTATGTGTAACACATGAGAACAAATCACCTCAGTGTCTGATACATAGTAAAACTTAAACATCATTAGTTGCTTCTACTATTAACGATAAAAAATTCTTAATAATAGAAATACTGTCATGAAATATGCTTACACTATTTCAAAAATATCTAAAATTAAATCTCTGTGCTCATCAAAACTATGCAGCTGCATTGGTTTTTATTAGTATTCTCTATAGAGTATTAACTATGGACAAATTATTTATCATCTCTCTGGCTCAGTCACCTCATCTGTAAAATGGGAATAATACATACCTAATTGATTTACCTAATAGGATTGCAGTAAGCAATAGCAAAGATAATACATGTGTAACTTAGTATATCAAGCAGCACCTTGTATATACCTCTCAGTAATCATTAGTAATAATAATAATGAGACAAAGGAGAAAAAAGTAATGATCTCATTTTTAGTTACAATGATAATTGAATTAAAATATAGATGCAAAGTACTCTGTTTTCAAAAATATTAGGCCTTACTAAAGCACTCAAATAAACAAGGAAAAATAACAACGGGTTAAAATATGATAATTTGCTTCACATTGAAAAAACTTTTTCAAGTAATATATATACAATGTTATATATGTACAATGATAATGCCTCTATGGGATGTGTGTGTGTGTGTGTGTGTGTGTGTATGTGTGTGTGTGTGTTCTGAACCAAAATGGGTTCCATGATTATATAATATCAGAGTATAAGAAAAATTTATTTGAAGATGGAAAAATAGAAGGAGAGAGGGAGAGAGATCTTTTTACTCTTATGATCAAGAGCAACTCTCTATTCCTCAGTAATTCACTTTTGATGTATTTTTCCTGCACTGACAATTTTATGCAATAATTAAATCATTTAAAACACACACACTCACACACACACACACACACACACACATACACACATACACTTAGAGCTGCATTTGGTTAAAATTCTAATTATTCCCTACAGAAGAATTAAGGAGTAACTTTAGACAGTTTAATGGAAGAGCTTCTATTCTGATTCACTGTTGGTTACTCTTTGTGTATTACAACTTTTGTTCATTAACTTATGTGTTTATCAGTGGCCTTATACATTGTTGTCTATAAGTGTCTCATTATTTGCAGAGAAACATTTGTTGTATTTGAAAATACTTAAGGTTCAAACTAAGTGACAGTTGTTATTTATATGTATTGTTTTCTCTTTCTTTTTTTATCTAATCCAACAAAAGACTGTCTTGACTTACTTCCTGAAAATTAATTTATTATTCTCTCTCTCTTTCCTCCCAGGATATTTTTAAAAATCTTATGTTTTCCTTAATGTATCTGCATTTTTTCTCATGACAATCGTATTGTGTGCTATGAGGAAGGAGTACATATTTTAAGTTACTATTGAGTATCCACTTTCTGGTGGGAGAAGCAGAAAGCAATCAAGAAAATTTTTGTAATATCATTAACTATTTCTACCATCCAATCTTTCACTTCCAATTCCACTCACTGGCTTAGAGGGCATTTCTATTTAACTATGTCTTAAATAAAGATCATTATGCAAACTTTAACTCTACAGATATTATAATGTATTCCTAAGCAATTTTTATGTTAATGATTAAAATCATCTTTATCATGAAGATTGCCAATAATATGACGTCTTATTTATGCATTGCTGTCAATTCTTTAACCAATACAGTGTCATGTTTTCTAACTCTCTGTATAAAACTGTGTAGAACTGATTAAGGGGCTTCTCAAAAAATAATAAGAGATAAAATGGAGAATAGTAGTGAGGAAGCATACTACAGAAGTTTTGGTGACTGAATTTCAGATCATACCACATTGAATATTCCTGGAGCAATAAATAACAAAAAAACTTTTGATTAAAATATGTTATTATGAAATTTCTGTCATGTTATTATTTGCAAATATTAATAATCCCCATAGTCTGTAATGATTTGTAAGAGAAGATGAAAACTGCTAGTTATGTCTACTTCAAAATAGAAATGAACGAGTTTTACATATTAAACCAAAAGAAAATATTTCTGTTTTAAATGACGCTTTTAGAGAAAAAAAATGTTATAAACTTGAGTGGTCATAGTGTTTTCAAGCAACTTCATCATTATGGCTTTGTGTTTTACCTATGATCAACTAGCAGCGTATATTTCAAAAGACATTAGTGGAATATTTTCTTTTCATTTAAGGAAGAAATAATCTCTTCATTTGTGTTCTAGGAAAATTGCATTTAAATTTGCTTCTTTAAAATTTCAAAGTCTAGTAATAACTTGTCTATAACTTAAGGTATTTGTACAATAGATTCTTTATAAATGAAAGTTAGATTCACTGGATGATAGTTTGCTAACTCTTTATGCACACACATTATTATAATTGTATTAATACAAATTAAACACTTGATTAAACAAAGCTGGTTTGCTTGTATCATGCAATGAAACACAGTTCTCCTATTCAATATCAGAATAATTTAACAAAATCGGTGACCTAAAGGCTTTAGTAAATTTTACCAAAATATCCAAACATCTGAATAGCAAAATTGGTAGTTAATAGAGAGCTTAATCTGTTTCAACACTGTAGCACATATTTGACACATTCCTTTTCATTAGATATTTTATAGAGCTCTAGCTTCCTGGTAATGAATGAATAGCATATACACAGAGAGAGGGATGTTTTCTCTTCATATCTGTCTGCACATTATGTAAGAGCCCTTGTGTATATAGTAATGTAAGCAACACTCCATGAGAAACTAAAAAGAGGCAATGTTAGACTAAATATTTTAAGCACACTCATAATTGACTTGTATATCCAAAATTGTAAATAGTAAAATTAAAATTTCAATATTATCCATTAGCACTTATTTATAAATATCTTAGTTTCCTTTGGAAAAATGCAGCATTTTTTAAAAATTTTTCTTATTTTTTATTTTTTTCTTTTAAAAATGTGGAATAGGCTAGGCTCGGTGGCTCAGCCTGTAATCCCTCGCTTTGGGAGGCCAAGGTGAGTGGATTGCCTGAGCCCACGGGTTCGAGACCCGCCTGGGCAACTTGGTGAGACCTCATCTCTACAATAAATAAAAAATTAGCCAGGCGTGGTAGCGCACGCCTGTAGTTTCAGTTACTTGGAAGGCTGAGGCAGAAGGATCACCGGAGCCCAGCAGGTCGAGACTGCGGTGGCTGGGAGTGTGCCACTGCACTCCAGTCTGGGTGACAGAATGAGACTCCAAATAAAAAAAATAAAAAAATAAAAAAATAAAAAATGAAAATGTGGAATACAGTTAAGGATTAGGTATACAAGTAGCCATCACACAGGTATAACTTGGGTCTCTCTTTGGTCTCCCATTAATCTGGTTTGTGTTCAGGTACCATTATTGATGTGTCCCTTGCTCCCCTGGCAATATCCCATGACTGCCAATCCCTTTCCTATACTATTATGATTATTCAGGGTCCACTTATGAGTGAGAACATGTGGTACTCAGTTCTTTGTTTCTGTGACAGATCACTATTATAGACTCTAAATCCATCCAAGTTACTGTGAAGTCCATATGTTTGTCCTTCTTTATAGTTGCATAATATTCCATAGTGTATATGTACCACATTTAAAAAATTCAGTCCAGTTTTGATGGGCAGCATGGTTGGTTCTATGTTTTTGCTATTGTGAATAGTGTTGCAACAAGCATGCGTGTACAGGCATCTTTTTGGTAGAATGACGTGAGTTCCTCTGGGTATATTCCCAGTAGGGGGATTGCTGGGTCATATGGAAGGTCAATTTCTAGTTCTTTTAGAAACTATTTTCCATACAGGTTGAACTAAATTCCATTCCCACCGGCAGTGTAAAAGCATTCCCTTTTTTGTTATTGTTTATTTTATTAATGATGGCCATTCTTACTGGAGTTAGGTGGTATCTCAATGTGGTTTTGATTTGCATATCCCTGATGATTAGAGAGACTGAGCATTTTTTCTTCTGTCTGTTGGCTGCCCATATATCTTCTTTTGAGAAGAGTCTATTCATATCTTTTGTTCACTTTTTAGTGGGGCTATTTGTTTTAATTTTTTTTTTAGGTAAGTTTAAGTTTCTTGTAGATCCTGAATGTTAGGCCTTTGTCAGATATACAGCTGACAAATAGTTTTTCCCATTCTACGTGCCTTCTCCCTGCTCTCTTGATGGTTTCTTTTGCTTTGCAGAAGCATTTCAGTTTGACAAGGTCCCACTTGTCTATCTTATCTCTTACGGCATAGGCTTTTGTTCAGAAATGTTTGCCTACTCCAATTTTCATAAGGATGTCTCTGGCATTTTTTGAAATTTTTATATTTTGAGGTTTTATGTTTAGGTCTTTGATACAATTAGAGTTGATTTTTGTGTATGGTGATAGGTAGAGGTTCTCTTTCAATTTTCTGTATGTGGTCAGCCAGTTTTCCCAACACCATTTACTGAAAGGTTCTCCTCTCCCCCGTGGTTGTTGGTGGGGACTTTGCCAAAGATGTTGGTTGAGAAATTGAGGTTTTGCTTCTAGATTCTCTATTCTGTTACATTGTTCTATATGCCTGCTCTTGTACCAATACCAGGCTGTTTTGATTATTGTAGCCTTATAGTAAAGTTTAAAGTCTGGAAATGTGATACCTTCTGCTTTCTTTCTTTTGCTAAGGATTGTTTTGGCTATTTGTGGTCATTTATGTTTCCACATGAATTTCTGCATTGTCATTTTCAGGTCTGAGAAGAATGTTGGTAACTCAATGGGTAACGCATTGAATCTGTAGATTGCCTGTGGTAGGATGGACATCTTAAGAATGTTGGTTCTTTCAATCCATGAGCATGGAATATTTTTTCATTTGTTTATGTCTTCTTGGATTTTTTTAAGGCAGGGTTTTGTAGTTCTCATTGAAAATGTCTTTTACTTCTCTGGGTAGGAATATACTGAGGTATTTCATTTTGTTGTTGTTGTTGTGAATGGGAATGTGCTTTTTATTTGGTTCTCTGCCTGTTTGTTTTTGGTGTATAAGAATGCAACTGTCTTTTGCACATTTATTTTATACTCGAAACTTTGCCAAGGTCCTTTATCAGTGAAAGGCAGTTTTTGACAGATTCTCTTGGATTTTCAAGGTGTAGGATCATATCGTCATCAAAGAGGGATAACTTAACTTCCTCTTTGCCTATTTGGATACACCTGATTTCCTTCTCTTGTATAATTGCTTTAGCTAGAACTTCCAACACAATACTGAACAAGAACGATGAGAGTGCTCAGCCTTGTGTTATTCCAGTTTTCAGGAGAAATGCTTCTAGTTTCTGTCCATTTAGCAATATACTGGCTGTGGGTTTATCATAGATGGTGTTTACTATATTTAGGTATGTTCCTTCTATGCCTAGGAGTTCAAGGGTTTTTATCAAGAAGTGATGCTGGATTTTATCAAATACTTTTTCTGCATCTATTAATATAATCATTTAGTTCTTCTTTTTACATCTACTGATGTATTTAATTACATTTATGTTCTTGTGGATGTTAAAGCAGCCCTACATCATGGTGATGAAGCATACTTAGTAATGGTGGACGATTTTTGAGAAGTGTTGTTGGATTTGGTTTGCAAGAATCTTGTTGAGAATTTTGCATCTACATTCATCAGGGATATTAGCCTGTAGTACTCTTTTTCTCTGGAACTTTACCAGGTTTGTGTACCAGTGTGATATTAGCTTCGTAAAATGGTTTGGGGAGAACTTCATCTTTCTCAATTGTCTGGGATACTTTCAATAAGATTGGTAGCAGCTCCTCCTTTTATGTTTTCTAGAATTATGCTGGAAAGCTGTCTGGTGCAGGGCTTTTTTTTTTTTGAGATAGTTTTCTTATGATGGAGTTAATTTTCTGGGTTGTTATTGGTCTATTTAGTGTTTTAATGTTTTCTCATTTCAATCTTGGGTGGTTGTATGATGTCAGAAAGTCCTCCATTTTATTTAGGCTATTAAGTTTGATTCCATACAGGTGTGCATAGTAATCTCTGTTAATGTTTTGTATTTCTTCAGGGTCAGTGTTGATTTGATCTCTTGCATTTTGGATTGTGTTTATTTGGGCTTTTTCTTGGTTATTCTCTCTAGGGACCCATCAATCTTGTTTATTCTTTCAAAGAACTAGCTTTTTGTTTCACTGAGTTTTTTTCTATGATATATATTTTTTTATGTCCCATATTTGAGCTTTTACTTTGGTGATATGAATTTTTCTGCTAAAGTTAGGGTTCTGGTGGTGTTGACTTTCCAGCTGTCTTTTGCGATTTGTTAGGCTGTTTACTTGTGATCTTTCCATTTTCTTGATATGTGTCCCTAGAGACACATTCTCCTCTTAGAAATGTTTCCATGGCATCCCAAAGATTTTGGTAATAATTTCTCATTTTCATTTGTTTTCTGGAATCTTTTAATTTCTGTTTTGATTTCGATGTTGGCCCAGTAGTTGTTCATTATCATGCTGTTTAGTGTCCATGTCTTTGTGGGTTTGGGGGAACTTTTGTTAGCACTGGTAATTGTTTTTATTCCACTGTGGTCTGAGAAGTTGAATGACAGTATTTCATTCTTGTGAAATTTGTTTATGCTTGATTTATGACTGAGGATGTGGTTGATCTTGGAATGCTTTCCATGTGGTGATGAGTAGAATGTAGAGGTTGCAGTTGTTGGGTGGAGTGTTTTGTAGGTATCTATTAAGTCCATTTAGTTAAATACCAAGAGGAGGTTCTAGATATGTTTATTGATGTTTGGCCTCAATGACCTATCTAGGGCTGTTAGTGGTGTATTTAAGTCCCCAGCTATAATAGTGTTAGCATCAATATCTTTTTTTAGTTTACTTAGTAGTTGCTTTATAAATGCTGGTGCTCCTGTGTTGGGTGCATATATGTAGGATGGATATTTCTTGTCAATAGAGCGAATCTTTTGTCATTATGTAGTTTCCTTCCATATCTTTTTATATTTTTGATAGCTTAAAGTTTGTTTTGTCTGATATTAAAATTGGTATTTCTGCCTTCATTTGTGATCCCTTCACCTGGAAATTCGTTTTCATTCCTCTAACTTTGAATCTATGTGCTTCCCTTGTGGTGAGATGAGTTCCCTGGATGCAGCAAATTATTGGGTCTTGTTTATTTATTTATTTATTTATTTTTTAATGCAGTTTGCCATTCTGTGTCTTCTCAGTGGTTCATTTAGTATATTCACATTCAGCCTGATTATAGATATGTGAGTGTTTATCTCCATTATGGGGTTCTTATAAAGTTTTTTCTTTGTTTTCTTTTAACTTTTGGATTGTTTCAAATTTGTAGTACTGATGTATTCTCTATTGATTCATTTTCCTCCTGTTTTGTTGGGAAGTGCATGGTCATTCTTTCTTCTTCTTCTTCTTCTTCTTCTTCTTCTTCTTCTTCTTCTTTTTCTTCTTCATCTTCTTCTCTTCTTTTTCTGTGTTTAATAACTTTTTAAGAGTTTCCTCTAGAGCTGGTCTGAAAGCTGCATAATCTCTTAGTGATTGGATATGTGGGAAAGATTATAATTCTTCATCATGATGAAGTTGAGCTTGGTTGGGTTGGAAATTCTTGGTTGAAATTGTTTATCTTTGAGGACTTTGAAAATTGGACTCCAGTCCCTTCTAGCTTGTAGTGTTTCTGTCCATCAGTCTGTTGCTATTCTGATTGGTCTTCTCCGGTAGTTAGTCTAACCTTTCTCTTTTGCTGCCTTTAGAATTTTGTTTTTTGTACCTAATTGATGTAGGCAAATTACTAAGTTTTTAGGGGTTTGTCTTTTCATTTGAGGTCTTGCAGAATTTTTCTGTATCTCTTGTGTTTGCGTGATCACATTTCTGGTGAGATTGGGAAAGTTCTCTTGAATAACCATCTGGAATACTTGCTCCAAGGAGTTCTCCATTTCCCTTTTTTTCTTCTGGGATACCAATTAGACGTAGGTCTGGCTTCTGTGTATAATTGCACATCTCTAGGAGGTTTTGTTCTTTCTTTCTGAGTTTTCTTTCTATGGTTTTTACAGATCAGGTTAATTCTATGTTTTGGTCTTTAAGTTCTGAGATTCTTACCTCTGCTGTACTAATTCTGCTTTCCATGTTTGTCCTCTTGACATTTATCTCCTGGATGAAGTTTTCTATGCTGAAAATTTCTGTTACAAATTATTTTAGTATTACATCTTATCTTTCTTGAGTCTTATTCACTCTTTCCATCCATTTCCTAAAATCTAACCCTCCCACCTCCATTCACATGCACATTAAGCTAAAAAAGAGAACAAAAAACAAAAAACTGAACTCTCAGTCATTCACATATTTACATAAACAGAAAGAAAAAACAAAGGAAGAAATAAAAAAGGGCAGGGGGAATGCAAATTGAATCCTCACATACCCATTCACACACAAATTGAAAATAAAAAATATTAAAGAATAAAATAGCTGCCCTGTTGTGGCAGGTTCTGCAATTTTTTCTCTCAGCTAGTTATAGATAAGCTTCTCTACTGTCTCCTGTGGAGCTGTGACCTCATTCATGATCTCCCCAGTGTATGGCCCAGAGAAGAAGGAGGTGGCAGTGGGGGTGGGTGGGTCTTCAGTCCTCCCCTCCCACTCTGGTAGGGTCAGGGTTATCACCTCAGGATTGTCTCTTTCCCACATACTAGTGGGCTGACACCCCAGCCAGGTTTTCCTAAAGTCCTCTGCCTAGGTTCCTCCTTCTCAGTCATGCCCCAGCAGTGTGGGTCTGACATTCAGAGAACTGCTGGTGGGGAGGTGGTTGGGTCAGCCCTGGACTCACTGCTGACCTCTTCAGGGGTCTTCTTTGTTCTTTTCTGGTGTCACATTGTTTGTCCCACGACTGAATCATGGTAGGGGGTAAGGCATCTGAAACTCAGCACTTGTCCTGTCTCTCCAAAGTTTGTGCTTTCTGGATATTCCCTCTGAGTCACAATCAACCCCTTAGTAGTTAACCTGCTGCTCATAGAGATTGGCTATGTTGCTCCACAGTGGGCAAGCTGGAGCACTTTCCTGCCCCATTTTGAAGGTGGTGGCAGGGTGCCTACTTTGTCTTCTCCAGTGGGTCTCTGTCTCTGGCTCCCTTGCTGTGCTCTCTCTGCAGCCTTTGCTGCCAATGTCTGGCCAGTCAGTATGGTGGTGAGACAGAGTCTGGAGTTGGCAGTCACTACTGGCAGCTTCTTCCCAGAAAGGTCTTTGATGATTTTAAAGGAATGTTGCTCAGCTTCTGCACCCTGTGATGTGTTAGGGCACAAGCAGAGCAGCTGAAGCACCAGCCCTTTCACCAGGAGATCCCTGATCACTTGCCCCTGAGTCCCCACTCAGTCAACCACTCACATGCCTACTTACAGACATGTACACAAAATTGCCCATACACTCACTCACACTGGGACTCATAGTCTGACTGGCTTTGCCTCCATCTTCTTCCACCTCTCTTTTTAAATTAAATAAACAATTTTATTAACTTAAGAGTAAAATTTAGTAGACTATCACCAACTTATCACATTTCACATAATGAAAATGCTAATGTGGGTTAGACATTTATTATTTTACTGTCTGTCTTTAAAATGACTTCCTTGCATTTCTTCCAAAGAAAGCAAATAAACTGTACCTCTAACAAAAAAGGAAAAAAAAATGAACAGTGGCTATTGTAAAAAGGCTTTTTTTATGGCTGTGAATTTTGAAATTATTTAATGTACAGAATGGTGTCTCTCACTTTGTCCCTCTTCCTTTTTAATCTATTTTTTATATAATAATCTATGTTATGAAACTAGGAACCTTAGTTAGAAACATGTATTTAATCATAAGTGTGCCTTGATGACTCACAGCTGAAAAACTGGCAATAATTCTATGATTCTGAAGGTTGATTTGCCTAAGCTAATATATACCTACTATTCTTCAGAATAACTAGACATTCAGGGAGATACATGAAGAATGAAATGTTAAAGAGTCTCTGAAAAATGTACCGCTTAGTGGTACTTCAGTCTCCTTCCCCAGATATCTCTTTCTATGTTACTGGCATTTTCTGATGAGTAGCTGACTGCATACACAAATAGCCACAGCCTCAAAGTAGTACACGTTCTGTTTTTAATCTTCTGTAAACTAAATATTAGTATTACTAATAATAAGACAGGCAAACTGATTACAACATGTACTATTTATTTTTAAAAGATTTCCAAATTAATTGTAAATGCTATTAAATTGTAGAATAAGTAATTAAAATAATATTAAACACATATTATGTCCAAATTATGGCTTTGGAGGGTAAATTTATTTACTAAACTTAAATGTTTATTAATAACTCTAGTAGTTGGAGTCTCACTGTCACCCAGGCTGAAGTGCAGTGGAATGCTCATGGTCATTGCAGCCTCCACCTGCTGGTCCTAGGTAATCCTTCTGCATCAACCTTCCAAATAGCTGGAACTACAAGTACATGCTACCACACCTGGCTAATTTTTTTAATTGCATAAATGCCGTCTCATCAAGTTGTCCAGGCTGGTCTCAAATCTCTGGGCTCAGGCAATTATCTTTCTCTGCCTCCCAAAGTGCTGGGATTACAGGCATGAGCCACCACACTTAGCCTGCCCAACCAGTTTTAAACAAAGGTGCAAAAATAGTTCAATGGAGAAAGTATGCATTTACAACAAATGGTGCTGGAGAAGTTGGATATCCATAAAACAACAAATAAACCTTGACTTAATTTTCACACCCTTTATAACAATTAACTAAAAATAAATCTCATACTTAAAAATTAAGACATAAAATTTTTAAAAGTTTAGGATAAAAATGTTCAGGATCTAGGATACATTAGACTTTATCAAAATTGACGTTTGCTCTGCAAAAGACCATATAAGGAAAATAAAGTTACAAGTTGCAGACTGGAAGAAAATATTTGTATGCTCCATGTGTAATCAGCTGAATTTTGTTCCTACCCACACATGTGAATTTTGTCACATATTCAAGTTCCAACCCCCACTGTTTCAGAATGCAACCAAATATAAAAGTCTAGTTTTCAAATTGTGGTAAGAACACAACATGATATCTACCATCTTGA
Organism: Tarsius wallacei; assembly: GCA_963574415.1. Taxonomy (NCBI): domain Eukaryota; kingdom Metazoa; phylum Chordata; class Mammalia; order Primates; family Tarsiidae; genus Tarsius; species Tarsius wallacei. The sequence continues at coordinate 25,663 of CAUYQG010074359.1, forward strand.
CAAGATTTTTAGGTGTACAGCAGATCTCCAGAAACTTATTTATCTTACATGATTGAAAATTTAAAGATCTGATTCAATTACAACAAGGCCATTATGAAGAGGCTGTAATCCAATATGACTAGTACCCTTATAAAAAGAAAAAGAGACACCAGTGTGTGTGTTCACAGAGGGATAACCATGTGAAGAGATAACAAGAAAATGGCCATGCGCAAGCAAGGAGAGAGATCTGAGAAAAAAAAATCCAGTTAGAACCTTGGTCATGAACTTCCAGGCTCCAAAGCTCTGAGAACATAAATGTTTTTGGTTAAACTGCCAGTCTGTGGTATTTTATTATAGCATACCTGTCAAACTAACACATCCTCTATCCAACAAAGGACTATTATCAACTATTCTAATATTTAGGATATATTCAGCAAAAGACTAGTATCTAGACTACTAAAGAACTTTGAATAAATACAAAAAGACAATGGGAAAAATACATAAACAGACAATTCATCAAAGATGATTTACAGATGGAAAATAAGCGCATGAAAATATTTCCAACATCATTAGCCATTAGGAAAATGCAATTTAAATCTACAAAGGGATGTTACTACACATCTACCAAAATGGGTAATTAAAAAAAATTAATCACAGCACCAAATGCTTGTGAGCATGCAGATAAACTGAATCATTCATATATTACTGGTGGATATGTGCATTGCTATAGTACCATTGTAAAAGAGTTTGAGAATTTTATTTTAAAAAATTAAAAACGAAACATAAAATTGACATACTATGCAGCAGTTATACTCCTTGGCTGTTTATTGCAGCGAATTGATTTATGTTAACACAATAACTTGTGTACAAATGTTTCTAGCAGATTTATTCATGATAGCTAAAACACTGCAGAAAACAATGCCAGATATTTTTAATAGGTGAATCATTAAACAAACTGTGGTGTTTCATACAATGAAATACTACTAAACAATACAAAGAATGAATTATTGATACAGAAATACTTGGATGGATATCAAAGAATAATGCTGATTGAAAAAAAGCCAATGCTACAAAAATGTTCTGTGTAATTTCATTCATATACCATTCTTAAAGTTAAAATTATTATTATATAAAATTATAGAAATAAATAACACATTAGTTATAGCCTTGGTTTAGGATGGGGTTGAGCTATGGAAAGAGAACTAGTGTGGATATTAAAGGGCAACATAGGAATTATCTATGGTGAAGGAAATGTTCTGTATTTTTATTTCATCAATGTTAATATTCCTACTATGATATTGTATCATTATAGTTTTCCAAATGCTACCATTGGGAGAAACTAAAGGAGGCAAAACATCAGTCTGTATTATTTCTTATAATAACATACAAATCTATAATTATCCAAAATTTTTGTACAAGTTTTATTATTAAAAGATCAATTGACAGCAACAACCTTATAAGACATACAGTGGAATAATAGACATTGGAGGATCCAAGTTATTATTGAAAGAACTTCATACATCCCTTCCATTTTTAAGTATACTCATATGTATGTTATTTATGTGGTGCTATTATTTTTTCTTGACTCCCTTCCCACACTTCCATATTTTCACATCTCTATTGTCTATTATTCTACTATGTATTTCCATGTGTATCTATTGACTTTCTCTTTCTGTGCCATTTCACTTGGGGTTATGACTTGCAGTCAATCTATGTTGCTGCAAAACACATGCTTTCATTTTGGGGGGGTTGAGTAGTATTCCGTGTGTGTGTGTGTGTGTATTTTCCACCTTTCCTTTATCCATTAATCTGTTGATAGGCAATTAGATTGGTTCCACATATTTGCTATTGTGAAGAGTGCTGCCATAAACATACAAGCACAGGTGTCTTTTTTATCTAATAATTTCTTTTTATTTGGGTAAGTACTTAATGGTGGGATTGTTAAATCAAGTGATAGTTCTAGGGCCAGTTAGAAGCCCAAATTTTACCTGCATGCAACTTACCTATGTAGTTAACTCACTTGTACCCCACATCTCTATAATAAATTAAAATAAAGTAAAATATCCTGAAAATTTAAAAAAGGAAATCTCCATACACTTTTCCATAAACGTGCTAATTTACATTCCCAAAAAAAGTATGAAAGTGATCCCTTTTCTCCAAATCTGTTGCTTTTTGGCTTCTTGGAAATAAACATTCTGACTGGTATAATATTACACATTATTGTGATTTTAACTATCATTTATCTGATTGTTATGTTGAGCTTTTTAATATGCTAACTGGTCATTTTTATGTATTCTTTTGTCTATTCATGTCCTTTTCCCATTTTTTGATAACATTATTTTGTTGTTGAGTTTTTTGAGGTCATGTAGATTCTGTATATTAACACCTTTTCAGATGCATAGTTTGAAAATAGTTTCTTCCATTCTGTAGATTATTTACTCCATTGATTATTTCTTTGCTATGCAGAGGTTTTTCAGTTTAATTATGTTCTATTGTCTATTTTTGGTTTTGTTGTGTTTTCTTTTGAAGACTTAGTCATAAATTTGTTGTATACGCTAGTGTCTAGAAGAGTGTTTTCTCAGTTTTCTTCAAGGATTTTCATAATTTCAGTTCTTACATATAAGTCCATAATCCATCCTGAGTAAATTTTTGTATATGGTGAAAGATAGGAATCCAGTTTCATTCTTTTACATACGTCTTTTCAAGTTTCCCAGCACCATTTATTGAATAGGGTGTCCTTTCCCCAGTGTATATTTTTGTTAAATTTGTCAAAGATCGGCTTGTTGTAGGAATGTGACTTTATTTCTGGGTTCTCTGTTTTGTTTCACTGGTCCATATTTCCATTTTTATACCAGTACCTAGCTGCTTTTGTTACTAAAGCATTGTAGTATAATTTGAAGTCAGACAATGTGATGTTTCCAGCTTTACGCTTTTTGCTTAAAATTGTTTTGGCTATGTGGGCTTTTTGGGAGTTTCATATGAATTTTAGGATTGTTTTCCCTAATTCTGTGAAGAATTATGATGACTTTATAGGAACTGCATTGAAATTGTAGAATGCTTTGGGTAATATGGATATTTAAATCATAGTGAATCCTCTATTTTATGAACACGTTTTTTATTTGTTTTTGTTATCTATGATTTCTTTTATCAGTATTGTGTAATTTTCCATGTAGAGTTCTTCTGCTTCCTTGGTTAAATGTATTCCGGCCAGGCTCAGTGGCTCAGCCTGTAATCCCAGTGCTTTGGGAGGCTGAGGTGAGTGGATTGCCTGAGCCTACGGGTTCATAGACTCGCCTGGGCAACTTGGGAAGACCTCATCTCTACAATAAATCAAAAATTAGCCGGGCATGGTAGAGCACACCTGTAGTTCCGGCTACTTGGAAGGCTGAGGTGGAAGGATCACTGGGAGCCCAGCAAGGTCGAGGCTGTGGTGGCCGGGAGCGTGCCACTGCAGAGCGTGCCACTGCACTCCAGTCTGGGCGACAGAGTGAGACTCCAATTAAAAAAAAAATGTATTCCAAGATATTTTTTTGTAGCTATTGTAAATGAGATTTAGTTCTTTGTTTCTCAGCTTGATAATTACTGATATATAGAAATACTACTGGTTTTTATAAGTTGATTTTGTATCCCGAAACTTTGCTGAAGTCAGTTATGAGATCTAAAGTTTTTTTTTTTTTTCAGGAATCGTTTCTGTTTTTAGTTATAAGATCATATCAGCTAACAAATTTTAATTATTTCAAGGTAATATCTATTTTACAACTTAATACATACATGATCTGTCTTGTATGTGCATTTGAGAAAAATTTGTATTTTTCTGTTTTTAGGTGGAAAACTATGGAGATAATTGCTAATTCTAGGTGATTTATACCGCTATCAATCTTGTATTTTTTTTATTTTTTTATTTTTAAATCATATTGAAGGTGGGATATTGAAATCTGCAATTATTGTTGTATGATTATGATTTTTCTTTATTTCTATTTTTAAGTTTTGCATTTGTGTCTTTGTTGTTAGATGTTTATATGTATATAAATATTATATTTTCCTGTTGTAATGACTTTTTATCATTATAAAATGTCCACAATTATTGATAATAATGTGTTTTTGTAAAGTCTATTTTTCCTGTCATTAATATAGTGTTAAAATCTCTATAGAGATTGCTGTTTACATTGGTACAGCTTTATTTACCTTTTTATTTTCATCCTTTATGTATTTCTCAATTCAAAATTTTCCTATGTAGATGAAATGCAATTGGATCTCTCTTTTGAAAAGAAATTATGACAAACTATGTATTTTAATTATCTTTTGCAATAAAGTTGTATTTAGTTTTATTATTGATATAATTATATTTTGCTCTACCTTTTGATTTTTGTTTCCTACATAGTTCATCTATTTGTTCCCTTGTTTCTTCTTTACTGCTCTCTTTTAAACAAAGTGAACATTTTCTAGTATAACATTCTCATCCCTTTAATAATTTTTAAATATATATGTTATTTTATTAATTATTTTTAGTGGCTGTTTTAAAGTCAAAATATAAATCTTAACTTATCAGAATTGTTTTTTGATGTAAACTAGTTGAATTTGCATGAGTTACAGAAACTTTGCTCTTAGATAATTATATCCTCTCCTTTTTTGTGCTATTATTATACACATTATACCACTGTATGTTTCAACAAATCAATGATATAAATTTTCATCATATACCTTTAATTCTATTTAGGAATCCAAAAAAAGGTGGAAAAAGTTTATCTATATTTACAAAATTTGTTATATTAATTTTATTATTTATAATTTTTGGTTATTTTCATTTTTGTATAAATTTGAGCTATCATGTAGGGTTATTTCCTTACTCCAGTACATCTTTGTTCTCACTCATGTCCTTTGTGCTGCTATTGAATACATTGAATTTCTATATGTTATAGGCCCTATAACATAATTACATACATATTGTTTCATGCAATTGCTTTTTTAATTTAGTTAAAGAAGAAATTACTACTGTCTTTTATAATTACCTACATAATTCCCTTTTTTGTAGAGATTTAAATTACTATCTGGAGTCATTTGTTTTCAAACCGAAGACTTCTTGTAGTATATAATAAAGTGAGTCTGCTAGCAACAAATTACAATTGACCTTTAGACAATGCAAGGATTAGAGCACTGACTCCTTGCGCAGTAAAAAATTTGAATATAATTTTTAATTTCCCCAAACCATAACTATTAATACTCCAATGTTGACTGAAAGCCTTGCCAATAACATAAACTGTCGATAAACACATATTTTGTACATTGTACGTATTATATACTGTATTCTTACAATAAAGTTAGCTAGAGAAAAGAAAATGTTATTAAACAAATCATAATGAACAGAAAGTACATTTACAATTTGCTCAGGAGAAGTGGATTTTTACAAAAAAATTTATTTTCATTGTCTTCATGTTGAGTGGGCTGAGGAGGAGGAAGAAGAGGAAGAGTTGGTCTTGCTGACTCAAGTATGACTGAAGCAGAAGACAGTTGTTTATAAGTAGACCCATGCAGTTTAAACCCATGTTGCTCTAAGGTCAGCTGTATTACAGTGTTTTAAAATTATTTTTCTGGCAATATATTTATTTTGCCATTTTTGGAAGGTGGTTTTGCTAGATGTTGGTTTTCTTATTGAGGATGTTTTCTTTCTTTCTTTTTTTTTTAACTATCAGTATGTCATCCAATGCCTTCTGGCCTACATACTTTTTTTTCTGATAAGAAGACAGCCCTCAATCTTATTTGAGTTCTCGTGTACTTTACTAGTCATTTTTTTCTTTTTAAAAAAGTCTTTATTTTAGATTGATTTGTTTATTGTTGCTTTCAAGATTTTCTCTTTGTATTCAACATTTTTACCATAATGTGTCTTACTTTTGCTGCTCATTCTACATGGAACTTGTTGAATTTCTTGGATGTACAGATTAACGTTTTCCCTCAATTTAAAAATGTTTTCAGATATTATTTGTTTGAATGTTTTCTTCTCTTTACTTTGCTACTATCATTATATGTAGTTTGTGCTTTCAATGATACCCTATTTTTTAAGACACCCTTTATTTTTCTCATTTTTTAATCTTATTTTCAGATTATAAAATATCTCTTGATCTATCTTCAATCTAATTTTTTTAACCAGATCAAGTCTACTGTTAAACTCCTCTAGTCAATTTTGAGATTCTTATTTTGAATATTGTACATTTCACTTCTATTTTAATTTGGATCTGTAAAAAAGACATTCATTCATCTTTATCAATATTCTGTCCTTGATGAGATTCTGTCATTCTATGTTTCTATAATTCTAAAATTATAGTAACATAGAACATAATATAGCTCTTTGAAATCTTTTTTCTACTAAATCTAACACATGGGCTCCTCAGAAACGATGTTCGTTGCATGCTTTCTTTCCCTGTATGAATCACACTTTCGTGTATCTTTGCATGTCATAATTTTTTATTGAAAGCTCAGTAATTTAGATAATACACTGTATTCAATGCTGGATAGTGATTCCTTATTCTAGGGGCTTATTTATTTATTTGTTTGTTTAGTAACTTATTTGAACCAAATCAGTAAAGTTTATGTCTTCTGCTGCAGTCCACATTTTCTTGTTTTGCCCTTCAGAGGACATTGATGTGGAAATACACATGGTTTCCATGAACATCAAGAAAAACTGGTCTGAGCTGATTAAATTAGGCTCCTCTTTCAGGAACAAGATGTATACCATCTTTTAGGCTCACTCTAACCCCAGATTACTTTTCTTAGTTGTTTGTCCCCTGGTTTTACCCATTGAATTTTTAGTTGGTCTACTGTCACCCTTGTTGCTATTAGTATCATGGAGCTGCCAACATTTTCTTAATTTCTTGCCACCAAGATCATTGTTTTTAATGATGCCTAAAGGTATAAAATTTCATATTCTTTTCCAAATAATGTCAATACCACAGTTTTACTGTCTTTTGGCATCAACTACACAGAATTTGGGAGTGGTACTAAGACCCCCTTTTCTCAGAATGCCACCTGAACCCTATGAATGAGGCACTGGTTGGGAGAGGCATTCTCTAGCATTATTTCTCTTTTTTCTTATCATAAAGCTTTGCTTGGATAGAGACTAGGTCTACCTAGCATTCTTAGCCAAACGGCAGACCTTTCATCCGATGAGTAGGGTCTGGGTGAAGGAGGAAAATCCTAGTCCTTTTAGCCAAGTCTGTCTGAGATAGAGTTTTTGTAATACAAAACTAGGAAAGATAAGAGATAACTGCCATTTTCCCCATCCAGGATCAAACTGTAGTCAGACTGGTAATTACGGAGAGAAGTCTTATAGTTCATAGTCTTGGCTACAGCAGCCACTAGTAGATTTTCCTCACGCCAATATGTGAGGAAAGAGCTAGTCATGGCTCAAAGCCATCCTTTTCCTACTGAGAGTAGGTAGACTAAAAAAATAATGTTTCTATGTTTTTTGTATGCACTTAGCAATTTCAATAAACATTAAATTGTATTTTTTAAATCATTTGTGCCATTGAAGTCATTATTTCACTAGAGTGACTATCAAGCTTATTACTCTACAATTCTGGTATGTTTATTTATGTAGACTTTTAAAAATGGCTTTTCCCCTCTCCCTGGTGTGACTGGATCTGCATACCTTTTTAGGAGCTACTCATACTAATAGGTATATGGTTTCTCAAATTTATAGTACAGTGACTTCAAATTCAATTAAAAGAAACTTGATATATTTCAGTTCTTAGTCCAACATAGGGGTGAATCGTAGTAGAGGCGGACTACATTTTTTAATGTATTATTTATATATGAATTTTGTATAAAATACTTGTAAGTGATGCCACAATTTTTCATTCTTTTAAGGGAAAAATGCTGCAAATGAAGTAGAAAAATAATAAATCATAACATTCCTAAACACATCAATTAAATAAGTACCATATGCACACTTAATAATACAAACATACAAAATATTTTGCAACGAATATGCTAAACACTTACACTAATATGAAAGGAAATACAACTTAAAGCATAGTTTCACAAAGAATTATCTTCATGATGTAAAATTTATCAATTGCTTTCCCACTGAGGTTATAATTTACTGAAATACATTTTTGAAATTAATATACAGAGCATTATAATTAATTTTAACAACAAAGTTTTCTTAAAATCTTTTAATAATACACTTAATATTTTAGCAAAACATAAACTTTTCATGTGTAGAAACTATTCCTAAAATTATTATCTAGAAATAATATGCAACTAGGAGAATATGCATTTCAAACACACTCTTTTAAGATGCTTCTTGGATTTTTCTTCTTTATATGGGTTATTTTTTTCTACCTTGACGTGTCTACAATTAAGTAAGTTAGCTTGAGCAAACTCTTTATGGTAACTATTAAATAACATACACGGTGCCTTTTTCTAGCATATAGATTTTTCACATCTTTATGCAAGTTGAAATCCATTAAAAAGCACCTCCTGCAGCTTAAAATGCACTGAGAGGACTTCTCTTCAGTATTGATATCATTGCATATTTGACCTCTCAACAAACTCTTCACCACATTCTACACATAAGTTTAGTCTGGGACAATGAGTACACTGATGTTTTCTCAACATAGAAGTATCCACTGAATATATTTATTCAACCCTTTTGAAAGCAAGATATTGTTATTGAAATATAAACTTTAAAACTTTTAAATCTTCATTTTAGAAAATTATCTCAGCTGTTTATGATCTGAGAAATCACTGTCAGGTATTTCCCCAGAAGAAAGTTTTTTTCCTGCCATACACTCTGAGTATTCAAAAGATGAGTTTTTCCCCACAATCTGTTATTCAGGTGAAGTATCTCCCATAATTTACTCTTTAACCATTGTGACATAGTCCATGTGACTTTGAAAACTTTTCTTCAAAACAGTATAGTGAAAGAAAACTAGTCTTCCAAATTCTTGATCCATACCTAAGAGATGTGTTTTATATATATCAGTTAAGTAGGCATGAATATATTCAGACCTTTCATAAATGTTCCTCTGTGTACACCTCTAGCTTTGTATCTTTTTATTTTATTAATGCTCACTCAATTCATCATATTTCTCCTATTCTCAAAATTCTGAAACTGTTGTAAACTTTGCTAAAGTAATTTTATAATAATTGATCACAAGGCCCTAAGACAATACTCTTTGAAGTATGTATCCATATAGTGTTAGTCTTCTCTGCAGCAGATGTATTCAGCCTTTAGCAAGAACTCAATTCTATTTCATCACTGAGATGTTGAGAGAGATTGCAAAGTTTTTTATGACTCATTTACCTACTTTGTCATCACCTCTAACGCCCATCTACCTTCTAACTCAACATAAACACTATTAGGGTCTCAAAAGACCAAGAAAGTCAATTAGAAAAAAAAATTACAGTTGCCTTTGAATATTGAGTGTGACTACTGTTTATCATATGCATATATTACAGTACATTTTCAATAAATGTTACTGAATTCAATCATTTTGATCCAATTTTAGAAACCTTGATTTGAATGCCCTCTTTAGTCCTAAACACTTTATCATTCTATTTGCTAAGTCTTTGTGAAAGAGTCTGTTTTGAGTTCAAAATGGTTGCCATAAAAATTATTTTTAAATTTTTCATACATAATCCCTGTGGAGAAATTATGGACATTAATAAGGAAAAGATACACAGGCAGTGGGGACACTGTGAGCCTAAAATATGTGAGATTCTAAGTCTCATTGGACTTTAGACAGTTACTTCAAAAAAATGAGTATTCATGTTTAAATATAACTTTCCCTAGCCCTATAGATGTAAAAGTAAAAGAAATTCAATCTAATCAATGCTTTATCTTGATAAAACTGCTTATATTAGTAATTATTATTTCTTGCTTAATTTAGAACAATATACTAGGATCTACAGAAAATAAAAATGAAAAAAAGGCACTATGTCTTCAAATGTCTTATAGTTTTTCAATGAGCAGAATGGATTCATTGAGGGAAAACAAAATATATGACAAATAAAAAAGCATGTTAACAAATTTAAAATTAACTTGAATAATTTCTGAACAAACTTTAAGGAGATCAATAATTTAAAATAAGTTAAAAGTGGTTAGGAATAACAAATAGTTTATCTCAAAAACAGTATCATAAAAATGGGCTGGCTATATATTAGCAGATAAAACAAATAAATGCACTTCAAGTGGTGAAAACAGAAAAGTAAAAATTATGGACCTAAGGTGTGTAGAGCCATAGATAGGGGTCAGCAAACTCTTGTCTTTGGGTGGGGTATAAAGGATGATGTTCGAAAACAAACACAAGGAAATGCATTTTTAAAAAAAGGAATGTAAATAATCAATAAAGATATGCAAAATGTCCATGTTGAGATATAGAGAAAATTATTCAATTACTGAGCCTTTACAGTTAAATGGAGATTAAAAATAAGATTAATCCATTTTATAGAGAATTGATGAGAAAAGCAATAATAAGTTAAATAAGCATGCCCTCGAAAATCAGAATATAAAGTTGGCATTTTCAAATAGATTATTTAGTTATTATATTATGTCATCTTCTAAAATTATATTTGTTTTTTTATGTGAACAATCTATTGAATGATAGTATATGTGTATATTTTGTAAATAAAATACATATATTGAGGTTGCCTTTTCAAAAATATATTACTGATAAGATGGGTCATCAAAAACTAAATTTAAATACCACTGCTATACATTCTAATATACTGTTGCCCTTAGATATGTCACTAATGTTAGAATTTCTTTACTTAAGGAGCAGCTCAGAATTTTTTTTTTAGGAAAACAGAAAGATTATGCTGATCTTTGATTTCTTCTGTTCTCCATTAATTATTCAGGACTTCATTGTAAAATGCAACTGCATTGTAATATGGAATACTTACAGCTATCTTCTGTGTGATTACTTGCAATTTGAGAATTTTAAGTTAATGTAGAGATGAATTATAGATATATTTTCAGTCAGCCCATAAATACCATAATTGTCAGCCCAAATGAATTATTCTTTTTGAGTAGATTAATTAATTAATTTAACCCGATTTGCATTATAATATCATTGATGTGATGAAGTTGTTATTTTGATGTTGTTTGCACATAATTAGCCTTTCTGCCTATTTTCGTGCTCAATCAATTCCATGCTTTCTTCATATATCAGTTTTGAATGCATTGTACTGGACTTCTCTAGTACTTAATTGAGATTGTTTCAAAATTCATTAATATTCTATTTACTTTTCAAACATCTTTCATTTTTGTGTACATTTCTATATATTTTCTATAATAATCCTTTCATTCTATAAACAGATTTATAATAATATGGATTGGTTCTGCCTGTTGTATGCACCATTATAATTGCTACCCCAAAGACTATAATTTTGCAACTAGAATAATCCCAATGGACTAGACAGTGATTGTATTTTGGAACTGTTTTCACAAAAGCTATGACAAAACTCTTAGATATACATTGGTAAAAGGCTATCACCCGTAACTCACGTATCTTTAAGAACGGGTAAAAGTCAAAATTGTAGAAAATTAATACTTGAGTGGGCAATGTAATAGGAATCTTTTGAAAATAAATACAAATAATATGTCCACAGTGCAAAGAGTGGTTGAAAACCAAAGAGTTAGAAGAGTTAGAAGAGGATGCACAAAAGTTTATCAGTGGTATTTTGAACTAATTGAAATAGAGTGGTTCTGAATTTTAGGTATTTCTAAATTAATGTTTTGGAATGGCTGTAGATTCAGATCTGAAAAAGATTTTGTACTATTGATCAATATATGTCACACATAATTTCACTCAGAGAATGAGCTTCCTGCTACTAAGTCAATTTAACTGAAAGGTTTTAATAAAAGATATTTGGGATCTGGGCACGGTGGCTGATGCTTATAAACCCAGTACTTTGGGAGGCCCAGATGAGAGGATTGCCTGAAATGACAGGTTTCAGACCAGCCAGAACAACTTAGTGAGATCTCATGTCTACAATAAATCAAAAAATTCGCTGGCATGATGGTGCATGCCTGTAGTTCCAATTACTTGGAAGGCTGAGTCAGAAGAATCACCTCAGCCTGGCAAGTCAAGGCTGCGGTGGCCATGAGTGTGCCACTGCACCCCAGCCTGGGAGAAAGAGTGAGACTCCAACTCAAAAAAAAAGATATTTAGAAACCTTTTGAACCAAAGATAGAAGCAAATAAAAAAAGAAGAAAAGACTTCAAGAAGTAAAAATATTGGTACAAAACCCCAACACATATAAATTTTTTAAACAAAAAAAATGCATTTTTAGAAAATATTATTTAATTTGCTTTGGAGAAAAATAAACTAATGCTTAAAGGGAAGATAAACAGTGTTGAATTTGTTTCCTTCAGATTTTCTTAACATGTTAATTGCACATTTTCAAAGTAGACTAGAAAATCTGATCTTTCTTCCTTTTAGATAATATTTATATTTCACATATAATGATGGATATTTGTAATCTTACAACACTGAATTCTGAAAGCATATTATGAATTTTATTAAATGATCAGAAGTTCATTAAAGTAACAATAAATAAAAAGTGAACTATTTGTTAGCTAACTTTAGGTCACAATATTTGTTGAAAAAAGTTAGTGCTATACAATCTCAATTTTTTCTAGTTTATATGAAAAAGCAAAGCTGGTTTTGATAAAATATACAGTGAATCTGGTTTTATTTAAAACTAAATTAACTCAATTTCAACATGTCTTTGTCATGATATATAGAGTAATATGGAAGAACACCATAAGGGTATTATTACCTATTAACCAAAATGGAATTAAACCCATTAGTAGGTTGTTGAACATATGGAAATTTCCAAAAATATAGCTTCTATTCTTAATAAAAGAAAATCATGGATTTAACGAAGCCATAGTTGTTTTGTTAAAACATAGCATATAGGACTAAATTGTTAAAAAAATAAGAAATACATTTTCTTTTTTTATTATAAATGCAATAGAAATTTTAAAACACAGAAATTACAAAATCATCACTATCATCATTGAATTTGACAAAATTCCATTAATTTTTAATTTAAGTACACTATATCTGGTTAGATGTTAGTGTTCACTGACGGGGTGCTTAGGCCTGGGCTGTTTTCCACTTGTACTCCCCTCAAAAGTTCAAAACAGACAGATAACTTGGGTAATCCTCAGAGCTCTGACATCTGCCAACTTCCATGGAGCAACACAAGCCAAAGAGAAACTCCACAGGCACCAACACAACTAGCTTTCTTTCACAAGTGCCACCTCCTGGCCAGAGACCGCATTAGATATTTATTTCACAAGTGCCACCTCAGCTCTATTGAGGGTCCCACACCAGACCCCAGCTAACACGTCATTCCTAGCCTCTCTGGCCACCCAAGACATCATGAGTCAGAGCAGCTACACAGCATAGTACAGCAATAGCTTGTTATGGATAAACTTACCATAACAAGGCTATATATAACCAAAGAAACCTAAGTTAGCCCTGTGCCAACTTCAAATAGGAAAAAACATAGTACCCAAATAAGAAGAAATGAGAAAAATAGCTCAGACAATATGAAAAATAAAACAGAGTTTACCAACAAGCTGAAAAGACCATACTAACTCTTCAGCAACAAATGGCAGTCAAAATAAAATTTCAGATTTATAGTTCAAAAGATTGGTATAAAATTATACTGTGAGCTTCAGGAGAAAATGGAAAACCTCCATAAATCAACGTAAAAAAGATTTTAGGACACAGATGAAAATTCTTCAAATTGATCGACACCTTAAAAAAAAGGTGTAATTCTAAAAATAATGAAAGAATTATTCAGGGAATTCCAAAATGTGGTGGAAAGTTTTAACAGTTGACTAAATCAAGTAGAGAAAAGCATCTCAAAAGTAGAAGATAAGCCTTTTGGATTAGTCTAAGCAGACAAAGTTAAATTAAAAAAAGAATCAATAAAATTGAGCAAAATATTCAGAAAATGTGGGATTATGTAAAACATCCAAGCCTGAGAATCATAGGTGTTCTTGAGAAAGAGAAGACAAAACAAATTTGGAAAACTTATTTGAAAATAATAGAGGAAAACTTCCCTGGAGAAATTTAAAGAACACCCAGAAGATTCATTGCAAAAAAGTAATCCCCATGGCATATAATTATCTGGTTATGCAAATCTAATGTGAAGAAAATAATTTTTAAAACAGTGACAGAAAAGAATCAAATAACTTAGAAATGTAAGCCTATCAGAGTAATAGTAGACCTCTCAGAAAACATTCTACAAGCCAGGAATGATTGGGATCCCACCGAAAATCTCCTCAAAGAGAATAATAGTAAGCCAAGAATTTTGTGTCCTGCAGAACAATGTTTCATGAATAAAGAAGAAATAACGTTTTTTTTTCCAGACAAGTAAACACTAAGGGAATTTCTCACCACTAGACCAGGTCTACAAGAAAATTGAAAGAAGCTCTAATGCTGAAACAAAAGGTTAAAATACACAAATAGAAAAACAATGGAAATCATGAGGCCTATAGACCTTATAAAATACCAACACAAAATAGACAAAATAAATGAATAAATAAAGCAACCAGTAAATAACCAGTATGATGAATGGAATAATACCTTTTATATCATGATTAACTCTGAACATAAATGGTCTCATTTCCCCCACTAAAAAAATTCAGACAGACTGGCAAAATAGATTTACAAAAACACCTGCAAATATCTGCTGCATCCAAGAGACCCACTCAACACAAAAAGACTTCTATAGATTCAATGTAAAAGAGTGGAAAAATATTCCATGCAAATGGAAACCCAAAATGAGCAGGAGTAGACATTCTCATATCAGATAAAAACAGACATTAAATTAACAACAGCAAAAAAAGACAATGACTGTTTTTATATAATAATAAAAGGATCCATCCAATGAGAAAACATAGCAAATTGAAATATATGTGCATAACATCAGAAGACCCAGTTTTATAAAATAAATTCTGCTAGACCTAACAAATGAGATAGACAGAAATATAATAGTGGGAGAATTCAACACAACACCAAAAACAACAGACAGATCATCAAGTCAACAACAGCAACGACAAATCAGAATTAAACCAAACCCTAGAACAAATGGAACTAACACACATCTACAGAACCTTCCACCCCAAAACTGCAGAATATACATTTTTCTCATCAGCACATGGAATAGTCTCCAAGATAGATCATATGATAGATAGCAAATAAAGTCTTAATAAATTTTAAAAAAACAAAATCATACCAAACATCTTCTCAGACCCTTAGAGAATAATAATAGAAATCAACTCCAAGAATAATTCATGTAATCAAACAAAAACATGTAAATTAAACAATCTGCTTTTGAATGATCATTGAGTCAACAATTAAATTAAGATAGAAATATTAATAATTCCTTGAGACAAATGATAACAATGAAACAAGCTATCAAAATATTTGGGACACAGCCAAAGGTGTGCTCAGAAAAAATTTTTATGCACTTAAGGCCTACATTAAAATTTATAACACTTAAGGCCTACATTAATAAGACTGAATGATTTCATATTGATAATCTAACGTCACACCATAAGGATCTCAAAAAACATGAGCAAACCAAACCCAAAGTTAACAGAAGAAAAGAAATAATGAAGATCAGAGCAGAACTAAATTAAATTAAAATAAAAAATATGAAGAATCAATAAAACAAGAGTTGATTCTTTGTAAAGATACACAAAATTGATAGACCTCTAGCCATATTCATTAAGAAATGAAGACAGATGATTCAAATTACCTCAATTGGAAATGAAAAGGGAAGCATTGCAACTGATACAACACAATTTCAAAAGATCATCAGAGAAAATTATGAACACCTTTATGCAAACAAACTGGACAATCTGGAAAAATGAATAATTTCTTGGAAACATATACACCTCCAACCATGAATAAGGAATAAATAGAAGCCTCGAACAAACCAATAATGAGTTACAAGATTGAAAAAACAATTAGAAGTATCACAGCAAAATGAAATTTAAAAAACCTGACAGACTCACAGCTGAATTGCACCAGACATTCAAAGAACTGGCATCAACTTTACTGAAGAAATTGCACAAGATTGAAGAAGAGGGAATCTTGCTAACTCATTCTATGAGGCCAATGGGTCTTAATTAAACATAAAAGGTTCTGCAAAACAAAAGGAAAAAACAACAGAGCAAATAGGCAACCTACAGAATAGGAGAAAATTTTCACAAAATACACATATGACAAAGGACTTGTATCCAGGATCAACAAAGACCTTTAACAAATCAGCAAGGTAAAAACAAATAACACCATTAAAAGGCAAGCAAATGATATGAACAGATATTTCTTTTATTTCTTTTTTTTTGAGTTGGAGTTTCACTCTGTCACCCAGACTGGAGTGCAGTGGCCGCTCCCAGTCACTGCAGCCTCGACCTGGTGGGCTCCAGAGATCCTTACACCTCAACCTTCCAAGTAGCTGGAATTACAGGCGGACACTACCACACCCAGCTAATTTTTTTGATTTATTGTAAAGATGAGGTCTTGCCAAGTTGCCCAGGCGGGTCTCGAACCCGCAGGCTCAGGCAATCCACTTACCTCAGCCTCCCAAAGCGGGGGATTACAGGCTGAGCCACCGAGCCTGGCTACCTTTATGTTTTAAAAAGAGCACTTGTTGCCGAGTTGAGACTATAATCTGCATGAAGATAAAAGTAGAAACAGGGCAAGACGTGAAGGTATGTTAGACCTGGGTGGTAAGGAGAGGATGTAGTAAGTAGTTGAATTCTGGATTTATTTTGAAAATGGGACTGAAAGGATTTCCTGATAGACTGGATTTGAATTGTGAGAGAAACAGGATGACACTAAGGTTTTAGACCTGATATGAGGAAGACTTCAATTGGGAAAAGGTGGTTGGGGGACAAAGGAAGAAATTTCGGGTTTTCAGTGTTGAAAATTTTAAGTGTGAAAAGCCTGGTAGACAGTTGCTGGGAGCCTGGAGTTCAGGGGAGAGGGAGAGGGCTGGAGGTAAAATTTGGGAATCACCAACACACAGATGATATTTAATGCCATGATTCAGGCGGAGATTACCAAGGGAGTGAGTGAAGATAGAGAAGACAAGAGGTCTAGACTCTGAACTCTGGGCACTCCAGTGCTCAGAGACTGGGAGAAGAGAAGGAATTGGCAAGGGAAACTTAAAGGAAGCAATCAGGGGGGTAGGAAGAAAACCATGAAAATGTCATGGAAGTCAAATGAAAGTGCTTCCAGGATGAGAAAGTGATCAACTACTAGTTGCTGCAATAGTTCAAGCAAGATGAAGACTAAGAAACCACCTTTCAATTTCATAGTTTGATCTCAATAAGAATAGTTCTAAGGACATGGGAGAAGCAAAGCTTAGTTGAAGTAAATAGTAAGAGAGAACTTGAAGACAGCTCTCCTTCCTATTTTTTGTTGTTTTTTGGGTCTCACTCTGTCACCCAGTCTGGAATGCAGTGGCACAGTTCATGGCTCATCACAGCCTCGACCTTTTCTGCCTCAGACTCCTGAGTAGCTGGGACTACAGGTGCAAGCCACGATGCCTGGCTAATTTTTTTATTTTTATTTTTTATAGAGATGAGGTCTCACTTTGCACTCTACCTGCCCAGGCTGGTCCTTGAACTCCTGGGCTTAAGCCATTCTCCCACCTTGGCCTCCCAAAGAGCTGGGATTACAGGTGAAAGCTGCAGAGTATGGCTGAAGACAAATTTTCTTAACAACTCTTTAAAGAAGTTTTGCTGTAGCTGGGTATAAAAAAGAGCAAGTGACTGTAAGAGGAGAGTTGTTTGATTTTTAAGATGAGAGAAATAACATTTTTTTTGGTGGGGGTGATCCAATCAAGAGGAGTAAATTGATGATGTGGGAGAGAAAGGAAAATTGTTGGAGCATTTAACTGTTGCATTGATCAGTGTATGTATGGGGCAAAAACCCAGGACAGAAAAAAAAAAATTATATAAAACATGGGCATTCCATAGGTGAGGTTCTCCCTGAAATTCGAAGTCAGACTGTTACTCACACAAATGAAAAGTGTACTAAACATGCTATTTTTTTTTCTTTGAGTGGGAGTCTCACTCTGTCACCCAGGCTGGAGTGCAATGGCACGCTCACGGCCACCGCAGCCTCGACCAGCTGCGTTCAGGCAATCCTTCTGTCTCAGTCTTCCAAGGAGCTGGAACTACAGGCGTATGCCTGGCTAATTTTTTGATTTAATGTAGAGATGAGATCTCGCCATCTTGCCCAGGCTGGTCTCGAACCTGCGTGCTCAGGCAATCCTCTCACCTCAGCCTCCCACAGCGCTAGGATAATAGGCATGAGCCACCGCGCCCGGCCAACACTCTATTTATTAAGTGACTACTGATTTCTACTCATTGGTGCCAGGTACTTTGCATGTACTATCCAAAAATTTATTAACTGCCCTGCAGCATCAGTATTTTGACTACACTGCAGATGAAGAAATTGTTGTATCTGGAAGATAAAAACTATTTGCTCAAAGCCACAGGGATCACAAGTTAAACAGTTTGCACTTCGTCACGCCCTTCTTTGCTATGGTGACATCCTCCAGGGCCGATGTTCTTCATCTGTGTAACCTCAGAGACCAGTCTAGAGCTTGGCTGAGGTTCACATTCCCGCGTGTGAAGCGGACTGCGGGCCACCTCGGTCCGTTTTGTCGTCGCCTTTTAAGAAAGCACCGGTGGGAGTTGCTCCCATCAGCATTGCTTTCATTGGTTACGGCAGCTCAGAAAAATATGTTGGAAAACATTAACGCTTTCAAGAGAAATGATTGCAAGGAAGTCAGAACAAATGGGTTTAAAACCCTCCTGACCCCAACCCTTAGCTGAGGCCGTTTTCCAAGGACTTTGCAAACTTGCTTTTCTGACGCATCAGGCAAACTTGCCCAGGGGCTAACTGTGGGGCGGAGGTGCGGTCACCTGGAGTTTCCCAGTTGAAACTTCGTTGTCGGGTGAGGAAATCATCACCCGAGGACCTATCCCCTCCCACCCTTCTTCCAGCTCATAAAAAGCCTGCCACAAAAGTCTCTACTGCGTTGCGGAGAGCGCAGCTTGGGAGTCGCTGGCGCCCAGGGATGGGGCGATCAGCCAGGCCTTTTCGGCAGCAGTAAAAGCTCCAATAGCAAACTCCCCGGGAGCGGGTGGGTCACCGGCTTCGTCGCTCGAGCTCCGCGGTGCCCAACGTGGTGGTTTCGAAGGGGGCCGGGGGTGCGGGATCGAGCCGCGCGGAGCCCGCCACCGCGGCCAGAGGGGGAGAGCCCCGTGGGGCGCGGCGCACCGGGCGCGCCTTCCCTGTCTCGCCGCCGGGAGCCGGCAGCGCCCACGCGCCAGGTGAGGAGGGGGCGGTGGTCGGCCGGGAGGAGGGGGCGGTGCTGGCTCCGAGAGCCCGGGGGCGGGGCTCCCCGGGGGCGCTGCCTCCCCCGCGGCCGAGTTGGTTGCCGCCGGTTGCGCGACCGCGGGTTGGGGGCGGAGAGGAGGCAGTGGCGGCCCGGGCCGAGGAGGGGCGCGCTGGCTGTGTTCCGCGAGTCCGGAGTGGCCGG
Source organism: Tarsius wallacei (assembly GCA_963574415.1). Lineage (NCBI taxonomy): Eukaryota > Metazoa > Chordata > Mammalia > Primates > Tarsiidae > Tarsius > Tarsius wallacei. The sequence continues at coordinate 45,226 of CAUYQG010074359.1, forward strand.
CGGCGGCGGCGGCGGCGGCCGGAGCTGCGGCGGGGCCGGGCGGGAGGGAGGGAGAGAGGGAGGGCGGGGGGAGGGCCAGCCGGAGGGCGGCAGGGCCGGCGGAGGGCGGCGGCGCGGACTGAAGATGCGACGGTGAGTGGGCGCCGGGGGCGCAGAGTCTCTTTGCTTTCCTTGCTGGCTATCGGGACAAAAGCCCGGGCTGGGGTCGACAGTGCCCATGCCGCGCAACTTTGGGGGCCCCGAGCCCCGTTGTGCATGACTTGGGGGGCCGCTTGGATCTCCGGTTGAGGGGACCCTAGGGAGGGAGTGTCCGGGTGGGGGAGATGCTTCCAGAGTGATTGTAGGAAACAGGCAGGATTGGGGAGACTGGGGACAACTTTTGTCGACCACTCTGGAATGCTAATGGAGAGGGAGATCGGGATCCTCGGATAGATCCTCAGGAAAGAGGTGGTCCGCTGCTGGTGTGGGACGCGAGATTCAGTGAAGACCCCCTTCCCCGAATATCTGGCAGGCTGCGCCTCGAGTTCCACTTTGTTTCAAGGGTGAGACTCACGAGTTTGAACCGCCAAGAGCCTCCGATTCCGACTTGGCCTTCGACTCCCTAAAAGTGTGTATTGTGGCTGTCTCCGCACCCTTAGAGACAGCAGCTGGATGCCTTGGAGAGTATTTTGACCCTCTATTTTACCAGCGCCCTGCACGGCGGAGGCGCAGCTGAAACGCTTACTGGTGCATTTAATAACTTAGTCCTAGCAGTCATCACTTATTAAAGCGCCGACGACCTGGCTAACTCCCGCCACCACCAGGAAATTAAAAGGCTGACAGGCTGTCCCTTCCTGGGTTGGGGTTTCCTGTTTGAAAGTGCTTGGGAAGCCGAACCTGCTTCCAGCGGTTCCACACTTACCTTTTCTTATGTAAAGGAGGGAACTTCGCCCTCAGCCTTTCATGTTGGTAGGCTAGCCCAGGGCTGGAAATCCTCTGGGCTGGCCCTGCCCTCTTCCCTAGAAGTCTGGCTCCGACAACTCCGAAGTAGCTCTCAAAAGTTCTAGAATGCATAGCTAGTCACAGCCAGGCTGGGAGTAGAACTAGAAGAGGCATGAAAATGTGGAGTCTTTTTAGTATAAATATTTGTCAGCCACGTTCCCCTTCGCTATATGAATGTGTAAGTTACAGATGTAGATTTTCAAGTATTGGATGTGTTAACTTAAGCTTCCTAGTTTGATTTGATTTAACTTGGGCGTTTGAGATAAGTCTCTGGGATCCTGACATCTGAATTCAGCTGGGAGAGGTCTAAATGAGGTTCACAGTTCAGAGGACTAAACTTTTGCCCTGCAAGCACTTGAATTCTTGGTTCCCGGTAGGATAGCAACAGAGTAGTTGGATTTGGGATAAATAAACCTTTAGTGTTGCCCACTATTTTAACAGAATGGCTATATCCCTCTTGTCATTGCCCTCAATTGTGTAAATATTTGTTTGAATAAAGAGCTAAGGTTCTTTGAAAAGTAACAGTTGTGTCTATTCGTGGTTCCCTTTTCATATCCTCGACTTAGTTATTTGAAAGATTTTATTTTATTTTATTTTTTGCTTTATGCATTTAATGTGGAAATGTAAACATTATATGTACTTAAAAAACTCTGTAAATCCTCCGAACCATTGGGGGAGTTGAGTTTCTGCTCTCCGTTGACTAGTGTAACCTTCACCTCCTGAGACCTAGAGTCTTGCAAATCCCAGCCTCTCTCACAAATGGAAAAATGAGATGTTTGGTTAAGAGTAGTCATCATCTCAGTCAATTTGCAGGCCTCAATCTGTTTCGTGCAGCTGGCAGCTGCTGTTCTTTCGGTGCTGTGATTGACTGTCTCCTGGATCCCTGTTTGAAGTGGGGGAGGAAGAGATACTTGGGACATTGGGCTAAGGTCTTGCTTACTCTTGTCTTAAAGGACGTGACCAAAGTTAGAGTTTTTTAGCAACCTTTCCGGACACATTTTATTTACTGTGTGTGTGTGTGTGTGTGTGTGTGTGAGAGAGAGAGAGAGAGAGAGAGAGAAGAAAAAGCCAAAGTGATTCAATCAGCCATTGGTTTTTCAAAGCTCCATTTTGAGCTTTGAAAGTAGAGTGCATTGGAGAAGTTGCTGTGAAAAATGTGATTCTTTTTAAATACTTGTAAAGACCAGTTGAGGTTATGGCTTTATACGCTAATTTCTAATCCTTAGCAGGGAGGTAATGCTATGGATGACTTGGAAAAACAGTGTCTTTGTATGTCCTGGTGGAATACCTGTGCTTCACAAATCTGTCTGTTAAATGCTGGTGTATTTTAATTGTTAATGGTGCAGATGTCACCCATTGGAATGAAAAACACATTCTAAGTGATGTGCTTCATCTTAAAGCCCTGATATGCATTAGAGCAATGGTTCTCAATGGAAAGGAGACTTTGTCCCCCAGGGAATATTGGCAGTGTATTTTTTGTCATGGTGACTAGAAGTAGGGGAGTGCTACTGGCATTTAGAAGGTAGGCACACAATCGCCCAGTCCCAAACTCTGCACTGGGGTGTTACCTTGGGGGCATTTGTTAACAAGATTAGGGATCTTAATCTAATCTGGATCCTCAAGAAACTTGTTTAACTCTGTTCTTGCTCAGCACAAAGAGAACTTGTCATAGAAGCCTTTTTGTCTGCAGCAGATTCTTTTGCCCTCAGCATTAAGAGTCTTAGTGTATCATAGAAGTGAAGGAATTTGTTGTGTTCGTTGACAACTTGAGTTGGCTGAAAAATCACAGGATTTTTTGGAGCCTTAAAGCACGAGGGAGCCTCAGAGATCGCTAAGTTCAACCCTTTCATTTCATAGATGTAAAAACTAAGATGCCCAGGGATTAGTGACTCGAGTCTCAAGTGAGTTAGGAGCAGACATAGTTCTAGGTACAGACCAGGATTAGAGAATTTAAAAGTCGATACTCAGACAAATGAGAATTAAAACAAAAAATGAAACAGCCGTGGACCTGACCCTTTGTGAGAGTTTAGAAGCACCACTTCCTGTGAGAAAATAAATAAATGCTCTAATGGGGGAGGGGTGGCATTAGCCATGGTGACTGTGCAGCACATGCCTGGGTGCCTCAGCTCCAAGGAAGAGGTAATTCCATTGTGTGACCTATGACACTCCACTTCTGATGGCTTCACCGTCCTTTCCATGGCAAAGTGGGCAACAGATGGTTCCACAGACGTAGCAGATGCTGCTTTTGAATCCAGGTACAAAACAGAACATTTGAGATTTTTCTGCCCCACCCAGCTTTATCAGTTAAGAGTACATGAATGGATAGGGTTATCTTGGACAGATGGGAGAATGGGAGAGGCCTCCTGAGTATGAAAGAAAAAAAGACACCTGGCATATATGGAAATGAGCATGTATTGGGGAAATTGTGGGAGAAATTCATACACTGATGAGTGGGTATGTAAGGTGAATTCAGTTGCATAGAACCAGGAACAGGAATTTGAAGACAACTCAAGCTTGACTATCCTTTGGGCAGGTAGGACAAAATAATTCTGGATGTAAAAGGAACCTTAGAAATCCTCTTATCTGGCTGGGTGCGGTGGTTCACACCTGTAATCCCAGCACTTTGGGAGGCACAGGCAGGAGGACAGCTTAAGGCCAGGAGTTTGAGACTAGCCTGAGCAACATAGCAAGGTCCTGTCTGTATAAAAATTAAAAAATTAACTGGGAGTGGTGCATGCCTAAAGTTCCAGCTACTCAGGAGACCGAGGTGGGCGGATTGCTTGAGCCCAGGAATTTGAGGCTGCAGTGAGCTACAATCATGCCACTGCTCTCCAGCCAGGAGACAGACAGAGACCCTGTCTCTAAAATAAATAAATAAATAAATAATCTTATCTGAGTCTTTTGCCCCAACCCACTCTCTGGGCTTGATAGTAAAGGTCTATCTGTTTAGCTAATGAGCTAATCAGGAAGGAGATGATATTGTATGAAGTTATTATTGATTTCTTGGGAGGTTTTAAAAAGCATATTTGTAAACGGCTCTGTTTATAGAAAAGCGCTGTCTCAATGAGTTTCTGATTGTCAGAAAAGCTGTGTACACATGGCCAGATCAGTTATAAACATGTGTACTCTCACATTTACATTACTATGGTTAGCCATTAGGCCGGTGATTATGGATTCTAGTTCTTTGCGCCAAGTGGTCCTGCCGAGGTAGTTATTTTATCTAATCCTCAAATCTGAGAAGTTCTGTCAATATAAGAGAGTTTTTGGTATGCCTTTTCTAGGAGAGGTAAGAGCTCTGAATAGTGCTGAGGTAATTTCTTATGGTTTTGACATCTAGCCAAAGGGCGCACCTCAAAGCCAAGTACATCGTAGCACATTATTTTAAAATGACTCAAAAGAGATGACTCTTTTAAAGGGTCTGCCCCCTGCACATGCTACACTAAAGGAATATAGCACCTTTTTTATTATCACCTTTCATCTGACCATTCTTTTTTTTTTTTTTTTTTGAGTTAGAGTCTCATGGTCGCCCAGGCTGGAGTGCAGTGGCATGCTCACAGCCACCGCAAGCCTCCACCTGCTGGGCTCAGGCAATCCTTCCACCTCAGCCTTCCAAGTAGCTGGAACCACAGGCACACACCACCATGCACAGCTTTATTTATTTTGACAATAAATAAAGCCAAAGGGGGAACTCAAGTTTTCAAATCCTTTCACAATCAACATTTAGTAAGGCAGAATTTGTCTCTGTGTCACCCAGAAATTTGGACCTTCCAGGTGTTAATTTGCATGGTGGCTCACGCCTGTAACCCCAGCACTTTGGGAGGCAGAGGAGAGAAGATTGCCTGAGTACAGGGTTTGAGACCAGCCTGGGTAACTTGGAGAGACCTCATCTCTACAATAAATCAAAAAATTCACCAGGCGTGATATCCCACGCCTGTGGGTCCAGCTACTTGGCAAGCTGTTGTTTTTATGATACTTAGGATTGTTTCTTTTTTCCTTTTTTTTTTTTGAGTTGGAGTCTCACTCTGTCGCCCAGGAGTGCAGTAGCTGCTCCCGGCCACCGCAGCCTCGACCTGCTGGGCTCAGGTGATCCTTCACTCTCAACCTTCCAAGTAGCTGGAACTACAGGCATGCGCTACCACGTCCGGCTAATTTTTTTGATTTATTGTAGAGATGAGGTCTCACCAAGTTGCCCAGGCCGGTCTCGAACCCTGGGGCTCAGGCAATCCACTCACCTCAGCCTCCCAAGGCGCGGGATTACAGGCTGAGCCACCTAGCCCAGCTTCTTTTTTCTTTTTCAGTAGGAGTCTCACTCTGTCACCCAAGCTGTAGTGCAGTGGCACGCTAATGGCCACCACAGCCTGGACCTGCTGGGCTCAAGTGATCTTTCCACCTCAGCTTGCCAAGTAGCTGGACCCACAGGTGTGGGCTATCACGCCTGGTGACTTTTTTGATTTATTATAGAGATGAGGTCTCTTCAAGTTGCCCAGGCTGGTCTCAAACCCCTGTACTCAGGAATTCTTCTCGCCTCTGCCTCCCAAAGTGCTGGGACTACAGGCGTGAGCCACCATGCCGAGCCGGGATTTTTTTAAACATTGCTGAAAAGAAGTTTTGTGCTGTATCTGCTTTAGAGGCAAGATTTGTGTAGCAGCTAGTAGTCAAAAAGAGAAACCCAATTGTAAAAATCATTTTCTTGAAGTGTGGGAAAACTAGAGATTTCAGACGCTTGCTATACCAAGAAACATATAAATAAGGTATAGGGTAACAGTCTAAATTGAGAAATTTTTGTGAGGTTTATTTTTTTATGGGAGATATTTGTTTTGTTTTGTGTGCGTAGGTTATTTTATTAAATGAATTGCTTTTCCTTACTTTACGAATTAAGAGGAAGGAAAAATGTGTGCATGCCACTACTATTCAGTATTGACCTTAAGCCAGGTCAGCCTTTTCTAAGACTTGTGACTAAATCTAGAGTTCAGAGGAAATTGGTGTTCATCATCTTAAAATGTTTTGTTCACGCAATGCATGTGACTTCCCTAGATGACAGTATGTTCTTGAAATTAGCCTACGAAGTAGCAAAAAAGTTAAAGGTTACAAGTTTTCCAAGATGTGTTTCTATCACTGTCTTGCTAAAACAAGGGCAAGTAAAAGCAAAGGATACCCACCCAGCTCCTGCATTCGTTTGGCCAGTGCAGACCCAGTCTAGGTTGTGCTTCACAGCCAAGAGATATTCAGAGGGGGCTGAGAAGTGATGTCTGGCTGCTGCACTGCTTACGTCATTGCAGAAGTAGGCTTTCAAAAACGGCTTAAGATTTATTAAGGAAATTACAAGCCATGGGAATGCAGACAAAACCTTTCGTATATATCATGCTGAATCAAATACCCATATCATATTGCATTGACATAACTCTGTTCACACTATGTTATGCTGAAACAATTTACCGTGCCCTTGGAATGTCATGGGCAACAGTGCCGGTGAAATCTTTTCCCAGTTAGGTAGCTGCCACCTTATCACAATAACATGTTTCTGTTCTGTGGTCATTTCCATTTCCTGAGTTATATAATGGGCACACGTGTGTTATTTAACCAGTATCTGTTAGAGTCCAGAAAGTTGGAGCAGAAAGAACATCTAATTTGCCCTCGCCATTTTAAATATGAGAAAACCTCTGCTAAAACAAGGTGAAGACAGGCAAAGTGATTTGTTCCAGATCTTACTTCTTTTAGTGAGTTGGCAGAATTAGGACTGGGATGGGTCTTGTGACTCATGTCTCTGGCACCCTGTTCAGTGTTCTTTGTACTAGATTGACCATTACAATAAAAATAACATCCTCAGGTAACCATTTCCTTTATTAGGTCTTTTTAGCCAGAGTGTTTGTTTTTTTTTAAGTATTGATTAAAATTAAATTAAACTTAGTCAGTTGTTTATTAATCTCTATTGGTTCAAATTCTTTTTTTCTCCTCCTAGTCAATAAGTGGCCAAAAGATAGGCAGCAGGGAAGAAAAAAATTAGGTATCTTATAACACCCACACTGCATAATCAACTGTTAAGTAATGAAGAAATGGTATCATCATCATTATTATAAATTTTTATTTTTTTATTTTTTAGAGACAAAATCTTTCTCTGTCACCCAGGCTGGAATGCATAGCTCACTGCAGCCTTCAACTGCTGGCTCAAGCAATCCTCCTGCCTCAGCCTCCCGAACAATTAGGACCACAGGCAAATGTCACCATACCTGACTCATTTTTTTTTTTGTAGAGACAGGGTCTCACTGTATTGCCCAGGCTGGTCTCGAGCTCCTGGCCTCAAATGATCCTCCCACCGCAGAGTTGCTGGGATTACAGGCATGAGTCACCATGCCCAATCAAGTTTTAGAGTTAAAGAGAAAAACATTATGACCATGGAAGACATAATGTGTCTCTTCCATCTCTCCTGAGCCTACTTATGCTCCATTCCCCATTCATAAATATTGGGGAAGGGAATGGGGACAGCAAGTATCTGGGCTTAGGAAATGTTCCTTAGAAAAATCAAATATTACTCTTAAGGGAATATATTTTGATCAGTAGTGTGGAATGGGACCAGATGGTGAAAGATCAGAGAGTTTGATTCCATGTACTCTCCTTAGCTTTCAATTTATGTCCATAGAGGTGGTTTCAGGGTCAAGAGAGAGCATCTTTATCCCCATTGATCTCAAAGTTGATATTTTTCCTGCTTAAAATGAGCATTGAGTTCGAAGGATCAGAGTACCCTTCTGCTTCAAGAACGGTATCTGAAGTATAGTGCATACAGATATTTAAGACCTTCACAATGGTTATTCCATGACTTTTGACTTCTCTGATTTTATCATCACTGAGGTGATCACATAATAGGAGAGTACTCTTCCAGGTTTTTAGGGTACTTGGACAGAATCACCTAAGCCCAGAGATGAATTGTATAGTGACCATGAATGACAAACATCTGGAAATAGTTGGTTTGTTTGGAAAATTTTTAGAAATTCATATCTTAAACTAAAATGGGGCCGGGCTTGGTGGCTTAGCCTGTAATCCCAGCACTTTGGGAGGCCAAGGTGAGTGGATTGCTTGAGCCCGCGGGTTTGAGACCAGCCTGGACAACTTGGCAAGACCTTGTCTCTACAATAAAAAAAAATTGGCCGGGTGTGGTAGTGTGCACCTGTAGTTCCAGCTACTTGGAAGGCTGAGGCGGAAGGATCACTTGAGTCTAGCAGGTCAAAGCTGCAGTGGCTGTGAGCATGCCATTGCATATCCGCCTGGGCAACAGAGTGAGACTCCAACTCCAAAAAAAACAAAAACAAAAAAAAAACTAAACTAAAACTGTTTTAAGATTCTGTGAAGAACCCTGAAAATATGGTCTATAACTTCCTCATCCACTTTCAGAGAAGCAATAACAAAATTTTAAAATCTACAAAGTATGTCAGTCTCTTCCTTAATATAAATATGTAAAGAGTGTGTGTGTGTTTTAGCATTTTTTTGAGACTGAAATTCTTCCCAATATGGAGGATTTGGCAGTTTTTGTGAATACTTTAAAATTTTAACTTTCTGAAGAATTTTTTTTAAATTTGGGCACATATAGTGGTGAAACTTAGGTAGTCCACCTAGCATTATCTTGCAAGTATCCTAAATATAATGAACTGCTTACTTGTAATCTTGATAATGTATTTGCTTTCCAATTTCTCCCAAGTACTTAAAAAAATATCAGCTCTTAGGAACTGATCCTTCAGTATGCTAAAGGATTAGTTTTCTTTTTTAAATCATCAACTAGGAGCCAGTGATATATCATTTTTTATAAAGTCAGCCACTATAATTTTTAAGTCAGTATGATAGATTTTATTCTTGTTGACATTGACTTGAAGAATACATGTGCCTTTAAAAAAATATATTTTATTATGAAAACTTTTAAACAGACTCAACATTTAAAACAAATGCTAAAGGAATAATTTAAAAAATAAAAGAAAGGCTCATGTACCCATTACCCAGATTCCATAATTATTTATATTTGCTACTCTTATTTCATCTCTAGACCTCATTTTTCCCTATCCCAGAACATGGATGGTTATAAAGCAGATTCTAAGCATCATGGTATTTTGTACATAAACAATTTACAATGTAAACCTAAGGGGTTAGAATTGTTTAAAAAATATGTCATTATCACACCTTAAAAGTACTGTGATGGTCATCTATTTTCCAGTCAGTGTTCAAAATCTCTGAATGTCTCATACTTTTTTTTTTTTTTTGAATCAGAGTCTCTCTCTGTCACCCAGGTTGGGGTGTAGTGGCACACTTACAGCCACCACAGCCTCAACCTGTTGGGCTCAGGTGATCCTTCTGCCTCAGCCTTCCAAATAGCTGGGACTACAGGCACATGCCACTACACCCAGCTAATTTTTTTAAATTTATTGTAGAGACCAGGTGTCGCCGTGTTGCCCAGGCTGGTCTCGATCCCCTGGGCTCAGGCAATCCTCTCGCCTCTGCCTCCCAAAGTGCTGGGATTACAGGTGTGAGCCACTGTATCTGGCAGTTTCATAGATTTTTAAAAATAGATAGATTGTTCAAAGCAAGATCCAAATCCACATCTACACATTGCATTTAATTGGTATGTCTTCTGAGTCTCTTTAATCTAGAATGATTCTCTTTTTCTCTCCCCCGCCCTTGTCATTTGCTAATTGAAGACATTGGCCATTTTTGTGTTTTTGTTTTTCCTCTGTAGACTTATTCATGTTCTAGAACTAGGTCATTGAATCTCTGACAGTGTTTTCTCATATATTCGTCTGTCCTTTGTATTTTCTGTAATCAGAGACAACATTATTATTATTATTTTTTGAGTCAGAGTCTCACTCTGTCGCCAAGGCTGGAGTGCAGTGGCATGCTCACAGACACTGCAGCCTTGACCTATTGGGCTTAGGCAATCCTTCTACCTCAGCCTTCCAAGTAGCTGGAACTACTTGGAACTACTTGAGATGAGGTCTCACCAAGTTACCCAGGCTGGTCTCGAACCCGTGAGTTCAGGCAGTCCTCTCACCTCGGCCTCCCAAAGTGCTGGGATAGGCATGAGCCACCACGCCCGGCCTAGACAGCATATTTTTAATGTGACCTGTGTTGAACCTAATTTATTTGATCTATATCAGTACTTATTCAGTTGATACTGTCTCTTCTTTAAATATTGCTAAAACTGCTTTAATAATGACATAAACATAAATGGGAGTCCAATCGATAAAAAGCACATCTTGATGATTTAGGTAAAAGTGGATTAGGTAAAAAATGATTTTGCCAGTGGAAGGAAACTAATGACTCAAAAGCAGATTTCTTCTGCTTTTTCTTCTTTCTCCCCTGCCCTCCTCCTCGCTGGCTGAAGATAGTTATCACAGGAAACATGCAGCCGAACTTTTTGGATCGTCTAAATAATATTATAAAGTTCCTACAGACAAGTCTTACTCAAGGTACTAGCACAAACACTTTTTAAAAATTCCTGTAATTGGCGGTTTACCCTCTTCACTAAAAGTCCTCTGAGAGTCTTAAGAATTCCTAACATAAAACAATGGAGGCTGATTTGAAAGTAGCCTCTGATCACAGGAGATTAAAACCCTCATTGAAATATGGGTATTGCTGTTGATTGTGCTTAGTTTTAGGAACCTTTGAATACCATCTGGAGTTGTTTTTTTTTTTTTTGACAGAGCTCAGACTTCAGAGTACAACTGGGGATAACAGAAGGGAATTGTAGCCTGAGGTTAAACGCTTTTATTGTCACAGGAAGAAGCTGAAACTTCTTTTTACTTTCTATCCCCACTTCCATCTGTATTCAGTGTTCTCATTATCCCCCATCACTCTCCACGCCCTCCTGGGTTCCTTTCTCCTCCTGTAGCATCATTTGGATCTTCTATTCTTTTCTTAAGGGTCTTCCTTACTTCCCTTTTAGATGTCTTCTGAATATGATAAAGTAAAAATTGAAGAGAAAGCAAAGGAAAACCAAGAAAGAAACTGTGTAATCAGTGTCCTGAGAGGTCACATGCGCATCCTAGTCCCCAGTGGCCCTCACCTTTCTCTCCAGCCTGCCAGACATCACTCCCAACAGGTGGTGAATTCTGAGGATGCTTCTTGTTGTCTGAGTTCTTAAGAGGCCCCATTGGCAGTCACAAAAAGCCTCTGTGGCGTTTTAGGCTGCTGTGGGCATGTGGACAGCATGTGTCTGTCTCATGAGTGTGTGTGTGTGTGTGTGTGTGTGTGTGTGTGTGCATGTGTGTGTGTGCACATGTCTACACACATTAGGATTTACAGTTGCCTGTTGTAATAGACCCAATCTGCGATAATAAAACAGGCCTCGTTTTGTCATTAAAATACATTTTCTGCCCAAGAAACTGCTTTTTGGGTTTTTTTGGAGCATTGAAAGCATCCTCCTTGGAGAGTATCCACCTACCTACATGTATCTAGTGAGTAATAATTATTTTGTTGTAACAGGCAGATCTTTGAGTGACAAAAACATGGTGCAAAGGAAGAGGAGTTGGGATCCATCTGCTGCTATGTTTATTTGCAAAAAGAACAATGAGGGTACTATGTCTCCTGACAGAGCTTTTTTTTTTTTTCCCCCGCTCTGCCATGGGATATAACATCTTGAGTGTGGAGGAGGAAGAGTTTAAATAACAGAGGTTAGGAAGCTGAGATGAGTGAGTGGGAGAAGAGGACGTTCTATGGAGATGGATATTGAGACAATGGGAAGGTCCACCGTTAGGGATATTTGCAGAAACTGTATGAGGAATGGTCTTGGAAGGAAAGAGGATCTGGGGAGAGGGGCGTTTGCTGAGGGGTGTGGGAATATGTGGACAGGTGAGGCTTGTTTGCAGAGATGGAGGAGGATTTAGGGTTGAAAGGAAATATTTGTGAAGTAGGAAGTTCTGTGTGCAGAGGGGGAGTTGAGGGACTAAGGGTTTAACTAAGGATGGTTAATTCCTTGGAGAAGAGGATGGGGAAATGGACTGCATGTGGATTTCTGAAATGAGAATATTGCGAGAGAAGGAAGTGGTTGTTCCTGAAGCTTCTGATTAGCCTCCTCTTCTTCATGTTTTCATGTTGGGATTAGTGGAAAAAGGGGGAAGTTTTTGTGTCCATTGTTCTCCATTATAAAGCTTGAAGTTCAGAGTTGAAATAAATTTGTTCTTCCCTTTTAATCCTTTAAAAGCCTCCCCTCAGGCCCCATCTGCTGCTATTGGTTGCCACAGAAATATCCCCACAGAATTAATGTAGAGAATGGCACTGCTTGTGAGAGGCTGCTCTTAACTGGTGTCTGAATTCAATTACATGTCATCAGTGCATGCTTTATTCATAACATTGCCATATCGTAAACATCAGTGCTGAAAGACACCAGCCTGTGGACCACCAGTGTGTTGGGAGAGCTTTGAACACCGGGTATCAACCACTGTCTGCACAAAATGTGCACCAGAGTCAGCGTCTCTGCTCCACGAGCCGCTTGCAGGGTAGGGGTATAGACTCAAATGCTATTACAAAGCAGAAATTTTGACCTACACCCTGACTTTTTAAAAAATTATTTTTTCCTGAATTTTCTTCTGTAATCTAAATCACTCCTCATTTTCCCAACAATATAAAATGATTTCCACTTTTCTGACACTTGGCTTTTTCAGTCCCCTTTTGATTTCTTCCTGCTACATTGGGTGATTGTAAGCAGTGTCTGTACATGGCAGTGTGAAATGACAAGTAACAGGCTATATAATTTAGGAAACCTCCATATTTACTTAGTATAAATTACCTGAATAATTGTACTTATATGGGCCAGACTTTAAGTTCCTCTTCTCAACACATTTAGAGCACAAGACAACAGATATTTTGTTTTCACTTGTTTCTTTACTTTTAAAACTTTGTCCCTTGGGTATGTTTTAATTGTCTTGAAACCAGGATCCCTATAGCTCACAATGTTGGTAAATTGATTGTCAGTGATTTATAGTTTGAGTGGGATCAGCTTCATTGTGGTGTTCTTTGGTATAAATGAAGCTGGAGATAACAGAATTGTACCAAAGAGAATCTCCCAAGAAACTTCTAAAAATAGTCCTTGAGATTGGTTTTTCAAGGAATTTTTTTCCTCCAGGAAAAAAGTGCTGTGACTTTCTGTGGTACCTTTCAGAGATCTCTTCATGATTTCTAGCATTCTCTGATTGACAATGAAGTGAATAAAATAACAAGAGCACTGGGGGGATTAAATTTATGGATTGGAAAGTAAACACCAATGTTTCAACACACATTAACTTCTTTCCTATTTAGACTTCCTGATGTTGTCTTTTCTCTCAGATGGGCACCAGATGCGCTCTTCCCTTCTCCCAGACCATTCTATGGCTGTGCATGTAATAATGCATGTAGCCATTAAAGCCTTAGGGACTCTTTTTCTTCTACAATAACATAAGGCAGGGCTCTTTTTCGTTTACATAAAATATATAGGGAACCTAAAATAAACATACCAGCACAGATCAAGAAGACAGGCTGTCAGCCTTGGCATCCTCTTTGCATCTTCTCTTACACATATTGACACAGACCTCCCTTCCCTACCTCCCTCCCCCGGTTGTCACCTTGGCAGTGCCTTTTGCCATGCTCTCCTTCACCACCCACCATCCTCTTCCACTGCTTTCTTCCTTTAAATTCAGCTGCAGTCTTGCATTTTACCTGCTATCACATCCCTCCCTCCTTCCCTCATTGCCTGGGGAGAATTAGACCCACATTCTTTGTGTTCTTCACCCTCCCTGCCTCAACTCTCCTTGCCCACAACCTCATCTTCGTTCAGAGTGCATGACTGGTGACTGGTCATCATTTCCTGTTTCTAGGCCTGCACTCATATGATCACACCTAAAATGAAAAGGGTTCTGTGGAATTAGAGGAGAGAGATATCAGTAGTCATAATTATCTCTCTCATGGGGTTCAGAAAGGCCACCTATCTGGCTGATTCTCTACCTTCTGAGTTGAATTGATTTGTGGGATTAAGAGACATCAAGCTGAGCAAATATGCATGTGCATTCAGCTATGCTAAACTGAGCTTCAGGAAAATGAGTGGATGATGATACTGGGTGGGGTACAGTGCAAACCTGTGGGTTTTTGACCTTGAAATGTTTGTACCGGATGAGAAATCTTTTTATTTATTAATTTTTTTTTTTAGTTGGAGTCTCACTCCGTCGCCCAGGCTGGAGTGCAGTGGCATACTCACGGCCACCTTGGCGTCGACCTACTGAGCTCTGGTGATCCTTCTGCCTCAGCCTTCCAAGGAGCCAGAACTATAGGTGTGTGCTACCACGCCCGGATAACTTTTTGATTTATTGTAGAGATGAGGTCTTGCCAAGTTTCCCAGGTTGTTCTCGAGTCCCTGGGCTCAGGCAATCCCCTAACCTTGGCCTCCCAAAGTGCTGGGATTACAGGCTTGAGCCACCACCCCAGCCAAGAAATCTTTAGGTGTACCTTTTACTCATCCTTAGCAGGCCCAATAAGGCTGAACTGAAAAACTGGGGTATCAAACATGAATATCCCTTTACATTTTCTCTGGGATGCCCTTCCATCCCAATCATCTGTAACTTTACTCTACAAAAATGTATTGTAAAGAAATGTTGCATGGCCATTTCTCAGATGTGGTTTACTATTTGTAAATGTCCTGCTTGTTTCTCCCCTAGAGAATATAAAGCTGATCTTCTTTCAGACAATACTACTTTGGAATATTTTGGTGCTGTATTTTGTTCGATCAACCAATCTGCTTCAATAGTTATTTTGATTTTTTCAAAAAAGTGTGTATGGGAAGGAGAGGGGGGAAAGTGGTGGCACCCTATGGGGTAGTAGGGAATCTGTAGTAGTTTAATAGTCTGCAGTTTTATTAGCCCAAATAAAGGGGGGTAGAGCTTGTTAAAATTTCATTCATCCAAGTGGTTAAGTAATATTTGCAACTGCAAACAGGTTCAAATATATTAACACATTTTATCATTAAGATATCAGCAGTATCTTACACTGTGGAGTCAAAATTAAATTAGTAGGTCTTCATTTTTAACTCTTCAATTCTGTGCTGTTGAAGTAAATTTTAAAATGCAAAGTTTGGTCTCAGTGCTTAGCTTTTGACTTCTGTTCAATGACATCTGCTCTAGCCTGCTTTTCAGGATTGCTGTGTCTACACACCCTAGAAATACTTTTCAATAATAATTATTAGATTTTCAATAATTAAAATTGTTATTATTGAGTCAGGGTCTCAGTCTGTCACCCAGACTGGAGTGAGGTGGCCCAATCATGGTTCACCACAGCCTCAACCTCCTGTGCTCAAGCAATCCTTCTGCTTTAGCCTCCGAGTAGCTGGGATTATAGGCGTGTGCCACCATGCCTGGCTACTTTTTTTATTTTTGTAGAGCCGAGGTCTTGCTGTTTTGCTCAGGCTGTTCTCAAACTCTTGGGCTTAAGCAGTCCTCCTGCCACCTCAGCCTCCCAAAGCACTGGAATTACAGGTGTGAGCCACCACACCCATCCAGGAATACCTTTTCTATCTAATTTACTTCTATTTCTCATTTTTATATATTACCTTTAAATCAAAATCTCTCCTGCTAACTAGCATTAATTCTTTTCTTGTCTATTCTAACATCTCACTTATGGACTTTTTGTTTGTTTCTTTGTTGAAAATATACTAAACACTTACAAGGATTTTTATCCAAGTTAAACCACATTCTTAGAGGAGGCATATGGTTTATACCCAGGAAAATATGTCTGACATGGTGGTGGAGATAATGGAAAAGCATTTTGGTAACTAGGAGAGATAAATGTATGCTTATTAGTTATGGCTCATCCCAGGAAAGTTATGCCCCTAGATTTTTAAGAACTATAATATAGAAAATAATTTGGTTTTTCCTATACAATTTTTGTTTTTAACTCTATCAGAGACAGAATGTTTCTTGGATTTATAGTGATCCAAGACTTGGAATTTTGTTTATATTCTTAGATTCACAAAATGTTAGGTCTCAAAGTGGCTTTATGCTACCATTGGGTAAGACTTATCAGATCTCTTTCCTTCAGTGGGCTTCTTTGTCAAGTCTTTCTACTGTTAACCTCCTCAAGACTACTACTCTTACTAGGCTAGCCCCACTCCGTGGTCCTTTACCAATCTGTCAGTCAAGTCTCTCTATTGAGGCATGTATAGCAATCACTTGTTCATATGTACATCTTTCCCTTTGGACTGCAAACTATGTATAGGCAGTAAATGATATATTTGAATATATATCTCCCAATGCCTAACTTACAACCTGATTTATGGTAGGCACTAAGTGATGATTATCATCTTCATAATAACAAACTATTCCCAAATCTCAGTGGCTGAAGATAATCAGGTTGATAAGGGCCCTGTTCAATGTTATCCTCCTTCAGGGGTATAGTCTAATGAAGCCTCCACAAACCTGGGTGGAGGTTGTCATAGCAGCTGGGTGGGAAACGGTGAATCATGCTCTGGCTCTTACTGCTTTAGCTGGGAACTGACAGGTTACTTTTTCTCATATTTCATGGATCAAAGCAAGGGACATAGCCACACCTCACATCACAGGGGTGAGGAAGAACAACCTCACTATGTTTCCGAAAGGAGGAGAACTGGAATATAAGTGGGCATCACTAATACTTCATGTATGTATTTATTTGTTGAATGTAGGTATTTGTTGGATAAAGCACCATATATGTCCCCTAAGAATGTGGTTTAAGTGGGACAATGTCGATATTTATTGAATAAAGTACCTTTAACTACCCATTGAGATTTTAATTTTTTTCCTATGCAACAAATAGCATCATTTGGAAATAAGAATATAGCAGCATCACTTTGAAATAAGAATAGCATTACTTTGAAGTAAGAAAATAGTAAAGCTACATTTAAAAAATGAGAATACCAATACTGTTACCTAAGTGTTGTTCAGCAAACATCTGGAGACTTTTTTGTAATTATTCTGTTAGCTTTATTCATATTAGGGAAGTGTTATTTTTTTCTTTTTAGTTTTTCAGATGCATAAAAAGTGGAACAAATAAATTTATATAATTAACATTTTTGCCAGAGTCGTTTAGAAGAGTTGGAAGGAATGTTGCAGTCTCCAAATATTTATATGTTCAACTAGTCTGATCAAGAAGTTTTTGAAAATGACCTTTTTGGAAGAGTTAATATCTGGCCTAAAAATTGGGCAGGAGCTAAGGAAAAATGAGAATCTAATCAATTAAAAAATGAAGTGTTGTTACAGACTATATTTTAGTATTTTATGCTGTGTTTTTTTTTTCTGATTGTCAAAACAGCTTAAATACATTATATAAAATGTGAAAGATATAAACTAGTATGAGAAAGGTAAATTAAAAATTGCTGGTAATACTCAAAACCATTACTAATTTTTTATGTGATTTCTTTAGAGCCATTGTTGTTGCTATTGTTGTTGTAGGAGAATGGGCATATTGAAGAGGCAAGAGAAAATATTGGTGTTTACTAAGAAGGTGGTGGTGGCACTGGTAAGAAGTGATCAGATTCAGAGTATGTTTTAAGTACAACGTTGATAGGATATGTTGGTGGATTAAATGAGGAAGGAGGTTCTAGTGATAGAGAAAATCAATGATGATTCCCAAGATTTTTGCCCGAGCACCTGTGTGTATGGACAGGTATATACCCAGTTGACCCTTGACCAACTTGGGGGTGGGGGCAGGAATGAAGGCGCCAACTCCCTGCTCAGTTGAATCTGTGTATAACTTTTTACTTCCCCCAAACTTCCCTACTAACTGTTTACAGTTGACCAGAAGCCTTACTGATAACAGAAAGTTGATTAACACATATTTTGGATGTTATACGTCTTATACACTGTATTCTTGCAATAAAGTAAGCTAGAGAAAAGACAATGTTAAGAAAATCATAGGCCAGGCTCGGTGGCTCAGCCTGTAATCCCAGCACTTTAGGAGGCTGAGACGAGTGGATTGCCTGAGCCCACGGGTTCGAGACCCGCCTTGGCAACTTGGCGAGACCTCGTCTCTACAATAAATAAAAAATTAGCCAGGCATTGTAGCACTCGCCAGTAGTTCCAGCTACTTGGAAGGCTGAGGCAGAATGATCACCAGAGCCCAGCAGGTCGACGCTGGGGTGGCCGTGAGCGTGCCACTGCACTCCAGGGTGGGCTATGGAGTGAGACTCCAACTCAAAAAAAAAAAAGAAAGTCTTAAAGAAGAGAAAACATACTTACTATTCATTAAGCAGAAGTGGATCATCATTAAGGTATTCCTCATCCTGGCATTGAGCAGAGGAGAAGGAAAAGGGGCTGGTCTTGCTGTCTCGGGGTGGCAGAGGAGAAAGAGGTGGAAGGGGAGGCAGGCATACTTGCTGTAACTTTATGGAAATACATAATAATTTCTGTCTTCCCTTTTGCTTTTTCATTTCTCTAAAAACATGTCTATATGGTACCAACTCTTCTTCTGTTGTTTGCCTTAGTGTTAGTGCCTGTGTCTTAGAAAGGTCCATGTTGTATAAAATAAATCAAAAACAGTCTTGAATAATAGGAACCCTTCTTCCAGATTGTCTAATGTCAATATGTTTTCTGGCATTGCTTTTTCCGTCTTCTTCATCATCTGGCAGTGGTTTAAAAGCACTCATCTCCGTTGAGATACCTTCTGTTAATTCCTCTGGTGTGATGTCCATTAGCTCTTGAGTTTCTCCAAGATCCATAACTTGAAACCCTTCACCCCCCACCTTGTGCTGTATTCACAATCTCTTTCATGATTTTCTTGATGGATTCTGTCGTAAATCCTGTGAAGTCAAGCTCAACATCTGGACACAGTTTTCTCCAGCAGGAATTTATTGTTTCAGGCTTGATGAATTTCACGGCTTTTTCTATAACAACAATGGCATTTTCAGTGGGGTAATCCTTCCAGACTTTCATGATGTTCTCTCTACCAGGGTTCCCTTCCACATCATTGACAATTCTTTCCATGGAGTACTGTGTGTGGTGAACCTGAGAGGTCCTTATGCACCCCTGAGCTAGAGGCTGAATTGGAGATGCTGTATTTGGAAACAAGTAGACCACTTCAATGCCTTTGGTGTTGAACTCATGGGATTTTGGGTGGCCAGAGGCATTGTGCACTATCAAAAGAACTTGAAAAGACAATCCCTTACCAGTAAGTTACTTCCTGACTTCAGGACAAAGCATCAATGGAACCAATTCAGAAAACGTATTTTCATTGTCCAAGCCTGCTTGTTGTACAACCAAAAGACTGGCACCTGGAGTTTATATTTTCCCTTAAAGATCTAGGGGTTAGCATCTCTATAGGTAAGGACAGTCTTGATCGTAAACATGACTACCTTTGCAAAAATAGTAGAGTTTGCCTTTTCCTTCCTCCCTTAAATCCTGGTGTTCATTTTTCTTCCTTGCTAATAAATATACTTTGTGTCTTTTTTTTCTAGAATTGGGCACTTTGATTGGCATTAAAATCCTGTTCAGGCAGATATCCTTCCTCCTCCATGGTTTTCTAAGTGGTGTCTGGGAACTGGTCTGCTACCTCTTGGTCAGCAGAAGCTGTTTCTCTTGTTATCTTGACTTTTTTTTTTAGACCAAATCTCTTTTTTAAATTATCAGACCATCTTTTGCTTGCATTATATCCTTTTTTTTTTTTTTTTTTTTGAGTTGGAGTCTCACTCTGTCACCCAGACTGGAGTACGGTGGCACGCTCCCAGCCACTGCAGCCTCGACCTGCTGGGCTCCAGTGATCCTTCCGCCTCAGCCTTTCAAGTAGCTGGAACTACAGGCGCGCGCAACCATGCCCGACTAATTTTTGATTTATTGTAGAGATGAGGTCTCGCCAAGTTGCCCAGGCGGGTCTCGAACCCGCGGGCTCAGGCAATCCATTCACCTCAACCTCCCAAAGCGCTAGGATTACAGGCTGAGCCACCGAGCCTGACTGCATTATATCCTTTACTTTGAAGGATGTTGTCATATAATGACTTTACCTTTTCCCAAATCTTTAAATCTATACGCATGCCTTCCTTCCGTTCCTCCTTTCCTTCCTTTCTTCCTTCTTTCCTTCCTTCCTTCCCTTCTTCCTTCCCTCCCTCCTTCCTTCCTTCCTTTCGAGTTGGAGTCTCACTCTGTTGCCCATGCTGGATTGCAGCCTCGACATGCTGGGCTCAGGCGAGCCTTCCGCCTTAGCTTTCCAAGTAGCTGGAACTCATCTCCATTGCTACCACGCCCGGCTAATTTTTTGATTTGTTGTAGAGACGCAGTCTCACCATGTTGTCCAGGCTGGTCTCAAACCCACGGGCTCAGGCAATCCTTTTGCCTCGGCCTCCCAAAGTGCTGGGATTATAGGCTTGAGCCACCGCACCCAGCCTGGCATGCCTTTCTTGTAGCAATTCTGCACCCACAGAAAATCTTCTTGGGAGCACTTCCAGCAGCACTTTGTATGGATCCCATGGTGTTAGTCAGGGTTTACAGTATTGTAGTAAACATGATGAAAAATAGTTGAGAACTGCAAGAGATCACCTTTTACTGTGATATGTAATTTATTGGAGAGATGAACCGCTCACACTGAGATCAACGTCACATGGTGTTTTAAGTGGATACTTGGAACACTTGAGCTCATAGCAATAGCAACAGGAGGTGACTACAAGATTATTACAGTAATAGAGTATCTACTACAGGTAATTTTATGCAGTTATGAGTTAATATATACTTTTTGTTTGTTTACATTTCTTTCTACTGCGAATAGCACTATGTACAGTCTGTGTTACTTTTTCTAATACATATGGTTGCCAATGATAAAATAGACTGATATTACATATATTTTATGCTTATCACATACCTCACTGTTTTTCTTCTTTCTTTCTTTTTTTTTTTTTGGTATTTCTAGGCTATGCAATTCAGCTGTGAGTTTTTTCAAATTACTGCAAATCTACAAAAAATTTTGCAGTGTATTTATTTAAAAAAATTTGTTCGTGTAGTTCAAACTGCTGTTGTTCAGGACCAATATACAAAAACTGAACTCACTGTGTGTATTATATACACAGGTGTATAATCCATGTGTATGGGTGGGTATCTGCGTAAGAAAAAACCCAAACTGTACTTATTATATATGTGTTTTTTAAAATTTACTTAGCATTATATGAATGCACTTACTTAGCATTTTTTTTTTGAGTTGGAGTCTCACTCTGTCACACAGGCTGGTGTACAGTGGCATGCTCATGGCTACCACAGACTCAACCTGTTGGGCTCAGGCGATCCTTCTGCCTCAGCCTTCCAAATAGCTGGGACTACAGGTATGTGCTACCATGCCTCACTAATATTTTGATTTGTTGTAGAGACTAAGTTTTACCATGTTGCCCAGCCTTGTCTTGAACTCCTGGGTTCAGGCAATCCTCTTGCCTGGAACTCCCAAAGCACTGGGATTACAGGTACGCGCCACGGCGCCTGGCTGAATGCACTTCTTTTTTTTTTTTTTTTTTTTTTTCACATTTCTATATTCACTTTTTATTTAAAAAATTCAAGTGGGCATACGGCACAGTGGAAACCATTTCACATAAAAATTAAAAATCAAATACTGTCTTCTCTATTATACAGTCACACACTTCATTAGACATAACTTTAAGAA
>CAUYQG010074360.1:0-13309 GCA_963574415.1 Tarsius wallacei
ATTAGCAGTCCTGAGACTACTTGTCCTTAGAAACACCAATTCATGGTAGGGCACAGTGGCTCACGCCTTTAATCTCAGCATTTTGGGAGGCCAAGGTGAGAAGATTGCCTGAGCTCACAGGTTAGAGACCAGCCTGGGCAACTTGGCGAGACCTCATCTCTACAATAAATCAAAAAATTAGCCAGGTGTGGTGGTGCATACCTGTAGTCCCAGCTACTTGGAAGGCTGAAGTGGAAGGGATCGCCTGAGCCCAGCAGGTTGAGGCTGCAGTGGCCGTGAGTGTGCCACTGCACTCCAGCCTGGGTGACAGAGTAAGACTCCAACCACACCCCCCCCACCCCGAAGAAAGAAATACCTATTCCCAAAATCAACCTTTGCTGGTATCAGGGATTTTAGACTTTAGGAAGGATACCAACAACCTAAGAGATAAGAAAGACTCACTGTGGCTAAATAGCGTATCTAAATGGCATGGTATATGCTGAACTCCTTCTCAAAGGAATTCCTTTCTCAAAGTCTGCTATTTTGTTTCATTCTCACAGTGGTGCCTAAGGCATCACCCTTGAAAAAGAAGAAACACTGTGTGTACTGAGTATCTAATGAGGTTTTATCATAGACAATATTACATGTATGCTGTTCCAACTTGTTAATTGAAAAATTGAGTCCATCTCATGTACACGTGTTACACAAAGTGAGAACAAAAAAAATATGAGGGAAAGCAAATTAGTATTTAATTGGAAAAATTATTGAATACTAATTAATTTATTGTGGTTTTAAATGTAAAAAAAATACTAAATAACTTGCAGAAGTCAGTTTTTTAAAATGGGTAAATTCTCCTGAGTAAAAAAGAAAAACCATAAAAAAACTAAAAATTTCTAATATGTTAAATTTAGGAAAATAAAAAAAAGTAAAATAAGAAAACCGCAATACATGTGATTTTAAAAAATTAGTGTGCAGAGTAAAAATGAATGATCACATCATTTACAACTGAAAAATAAGCAAAATATACTTAGCAGAATATAAAATTCCATATATGAAAAATGATCAATTTCCTTGGTAATAAAATAGCCCAATAAAATGCACATAAATAATACTTGACATCTATTAGAAGGACACAAATTAGTCAATTAGAAAATTTCAAGTTGTGCCTGATTATAGCAAATAAATAGTTGTTCATGAATGCAATATACACTCCATTGTTATTTCCTGTACATTGAATTTTACCACAATATTTACACTAGTAATTCTGTGATATCCTGGAAATTTGTTGTGCATTTACATTTGGAGACTAACATAAAATGATGTTAGTATTTTCCTTCAAGAGCAAAAAATAAACTTGAAAAAAATCCCAAACACTATTTTCACTGGACTGGATGAGTGAAATGGATGGCACATAGTCACAGACAGCATTATGGGTTAAACATAATAAAGCGAGAAAAACACTGATAAACCATTTCCCTTTAATTCCATTAATACCCATGTATTAAAACTTCTAAGTAGGCAAAACGAAAAAAAAAATAAGTAAATAAAAAGAAAAGTAAGATGACAAACACACTAAAAATATCCAAATAGCCAAAGAATCAGAAAAGTGGTCATCTAAAAGGTAAGATAAAGATGAGTTGAGGTGAATCTTAGGAAACTGTAATGACTGCCCAAAGTCCTGTAATGACTTTGAGGATAAGTCCACAGATGTTTTCATCATTGTTACTAAAAATTATAGTTTTTTTACTATATTTACTATAAAAATTTAAAGAATTCATTGCTTGAAAAATAAGATGACTAGTATATGTTTGTTTTCTAAGGTGGCAAGCTGAGTTTTAATTCACCGTCTTGGCAGCAAACAAGAAACAGATGCACAGCTCAAAGTATTAACTCCTCTGCATAAACCAGGTCAAAGTACATGCTGATACCAGGCAGCAGAACAGGTTAGCAAGTCAAAAGAAGAGAAGACAGACCCACAAGGTGTTGAGCAATCTTGCTCATGCTGCCAACTGTTATGTTTACCTGCAGATATGTGTTTAAATAAGTTAGGAAATAATGTCTTATGAAATCTACCTTTGAGGGAAGAGTAGGGCATATAAAATCTTTGCTGCAAAACAGTCTAATTTACCTCCTTCTATTATTTATGCTATGATTATAAATTTTACATTTGCGCATCATAAATATCACAGTGCAGTGTTATAAATTTTGCTTGGAATAGTCATAGGTCTAATAACAAAATGTAAACAATAGTGCTATGAATATCTAAAAAGGAATATTTTGTGGCTATGCAAATATAGTGTTTCTGCTTTAAGGTGCACTTAGAGTGTTTGCATGTATCAGTGAGTCTTCCCAAGTGTAATTATTACTGCAATATTCCCGTGGTAAATTTTTATTCCTCATTATCCATCTATTTTTATTATTTAAAAGTCTTCTATAAAAATTTTTTTTCTGTCCCTTTCTTTCGTACTTTCCTGTCTCCTTCCTTCACTAACTTCTTTCCTATCTTCCTTCCTTATTTGGTTCTCTGACTTGTGAATTGGGGGCTGTTATCATGAGGAAGGCCAAGTAGAAGCCACTAGCACTTCTTTGACATAACAACATAGTAAAACAAAAGAAATACCACATTCTTGGAGGGATTTGAGGAGTTAGCACCATCATCAATGACTTAAGGATTCAGAGGTTGTGATCCCCACGGCATCTATATTCAAATGCCTATTTGGACTATGCAGAGGACTGACTTGTTTGTAAGACATTCACATATCAGGAGAAAAAAGATTCAACAAAAATGCATACTACTACCTCAAGAATTTTTTAGGGGTCCAGGAGTGTGAATGTATCAAGACTGTGGCTTAAAAGAAGCTTAACCAGGTGGTAAGTCCAACTGCAGCTGCTTTACCAGATGTGGTTTTATAGCTTGAGTAAACTATCAGATCCCTCGGTACCTGAAATTCAGCTGTTAATCTGGTACATGCTTTCTGTTCTGTATCTGTCAATAAGGGCTACCAGAAACAGTTTGCTTTCAGCTAGCAAGGCCATCTGAACTCCTCACTATCTTACCCCAGGATATATAAACTCTCTAGGTCTATGTCATGATTAAATTCACAGAAATCTTAATTGCCTTTCTTTTTCAAAAGACAACAGAGTGGTCCCTTACATTGAAACATTGTGTTGATTAGACCTAGAGAGCAAAAACTAGCAACTACTCTAGACTTGTTTGTAAGACATTCACATATCAGGAGAAAAAAGATTCAACAAAAATGCTTACTTCTACCTCAAGAATTTTTTAGGGGTCCAGGAGTGTGAATGTATCAAGACATTTCCTCTAAGGTGAAAAATAAGTTTTTGCGTCTGTCTTCTTCTGCAACTAGAAAAGAGGTAAAATGCCTTCTGGAGTTCTTGAGATTTCAGAATCAACGTACTTCTCATCTGGAAGTGTTACTCGGATACATTTTCCAAGTGATTCCAGCAGCTTCTAGTTTTGAGTGGGGTCCCAAACAAGAAAAGGCTCTATAATAAACCAAATTTTTATGTAAGCTGCTCTGCCACATAGGTCACATAATTCAGTAGATCCAATGGTACTTGACATACCAGTGATAGGGATGATACTTGGGACTATTGTAAGGCCCCTACAGGTGAATCACAGTGTAAGACCTCAGAATTTTGGAGCATGCCCTGCCATTTTCTGTGAATAACTACTCTCCTTTTGAGAAACAAATCTTGGCCAACTACTGGAGCTTAGTAGAGCATGAATGCTTAAGTATGTGCCACTAAGTTACCATGTTACCCACACTGCCCATCACAAACTAGGCATTATCTAAACAAGGCCATAAGGTTAGATGTGCACAATAGCACCCCATTATTAATGATTAATAATAAATAAATAATTATAGATAATAAAATTACATCAAAGCACTCCTTGAAGGCATAAGTAAGTTGCATTTTTAAAAGTGACCCAGATGTCTTTGGTCTTCTCTACTGTATTGCTTTCTCTCTCCCAGCCTGCATTTATGGCCTCATGAAAATTTTCTGTGATTATCTATCATAGGAAGAGATGAATTGAGCTTTGTTTAAATGATTCTGCAAGATATGCTGACACCATCCAAAAGTGGGCAGCTCATCACAACAGCCCCATGAAGGACAGTGGTAAAGTCCAATCCTTCTGGTGAGCAGAGCTTCCAACAGTGCACCTGGAGAAATTGCCAAATGTGCCAAATGTGCTGATCAATTGTCAAATTATATATCTACTTACCAGTCCTGTGTTTATGCTCACCATACAGTAGTCTCAACAGAAGACAATTTTAATAATAAAGTGTATAAGATGATCTGTTCCATTGATATCTGCCACTCTATTTCTCAGCTCCCTCTGTCACTGTACCTTGGACTCATGAACAAAGTGGCTGTGATCAAAGAAATGAAGCTATGTATGGGCCAGTGACAAGGACTTCCCCTCACCAAGTCTGACCTGGTTATGGACATAACTCAGTGTCTGATCTTCCAGCAACACAAATACTGAGTTGGCACTATCCCTGGGGTGAATATCCAGGCACCTGGTAGCAGGTTGATTCCTTTGGATGCCTTCTATCATGGAAAGAGGAGCATATTGTTTGTAAGGAAACCTGGATATGCACTGGTCTTCCCTGTATGCAATACTTCCACCAAAAAATGTGCCATTTGTGAACCAGTGGAATGCCTTATTAAAATTGTGTTATTCCAAACAGCATTGCTTCTGATCAAGGAACCCACTTCAGAGCCAAGAAAGTGTGACAGTAGGCCCATGCACATGGAATTGTTGGTCTTACTATGTCTTTTACCATTATAAAGTGTCTGACTTGATACGAAGGTGGAGTGGTCTCTTGAAGGCTTAGTTACAGAGTCAGATAGAGTGACATATGAAGGGCTGGAGCTAGGTCCTCCAGAAAGCTGTATGTGCTCTGAATCAGCATCCTGTATATGGCACACATTCTCTTATAGTCAGCATTTACAAGTCCAGGAAACAGAAAATAGGAGACAACAGTAACCGTCACCCCCTAGTGACTTTTAGCAAAATTGTTGCTTCTTCTCCTCACAACTTTATGTTCTGTTGGCCTAGAATCTTGGATCAAGAGGGAGAAATTATTCCACTAGAGCAAACAAAAATGCTTCCATGAATTGGACTTTAAGACTACCACAGGCCACTTTGGGCTCCTCATGTCTCTGAGTCAGTAAACCAGTAAGGGAGTTACAGTGTTGACTGAATTGTTTAATCCAGACCACCAAGGAGAAATACAACTAATATTTCACAATATGTGTAAGAAAGAGTATGCCCAGTATAAAGGACATCTCTTCAAGAATATCTTAATATTATCATGCCCCATGACCAAGGTCAATGGAAAACTACAACAACTCAAATCAGGTAGGATTACAAATAGCCCAAGCTTCTATGAATGAATATTCGGGTCGCCTTGCAGGGAAACAACCTAGACCAGCTAGTTTCTTGCCGAAGATAAAGGAAATACAAAATGGGTAGTCAAATATAATTATAAAAACTAGTTTGATTATGTGACCAAGTACAGAAAGAGCCACAATTATCATGAGTATTTACTCTTTATTTTGTTATGTGTGTATGAGTGTGAACTTTGTTTCCTTTACTCTCTTATTTCCTTATGATATAAACTATATCAATAGACGTTATATCAGAATGTTAGTATCAGTATTTTATGTAATAGCATTTAAGTTACTGGATATCTGGAGAAGCATAAACATTATTCAATCACTTTACCTCCTCTTCTGGGGAGGGACTCAGTGAATTTTTTTTTTTTTTTGAGTTGGAGTCTCACTGTTGCCCAGACTGGAGTGCAGCGGCCGCTCCCGGCCACCGCAGCCTCGACCTGCTGGGCTCCGGCGATCCTTCCGCCTCAGCCTTCCAAGTAGCTGGAACTACAGGCGCGCGCTACCACGCTCGGCTAATTTTTGATTTATTGTAGAGATGAGGTCTCGTCAAGTTGCCCAGGCGGGTCTCGAACCCGCAGGCTCGGGCAATCCACTCACCTCAGCCTCCCAAAGGCATGGGATTACAGGCTGAGCCACCAACCCCGGCTGACTCAGTGAATTTTAAGCTTAAGCAGAATGTCTTTGTGATGTTAAGCAGAATTATGACCTTGTTATAATTGTGACCTTGTTATAATGAGATCAACATGATTTAAGGAGATACATATTGGTGAATTTGTCAGGGTTAATTTTATCTACTAACTCGGCTGAAAAGGGGCCCAGATAATTGTAAAACAGTTTCAGGTGTCCCCCTGAGGGTGTTTTTTTCAAAGGTATTATTATTTGAATCACTCTCACCAATGGAGAGACAACATTTCATCTGTTCAGGGTCTAAGTAGAACAAAAAGTCAGAGGAAAGGCAAGTTCTCTCTCTCTTCTTGGTCTGGCACATTAATCTCCTCTTGCCCTTGGACATAGGAGCTCATGGTTCTGGGTCCTTTGGTCTTTAGGACATAGACCAGCATCCACCTTAATTCTGGGCCTCAAGCCTTTGGTTTCCAACTTCTCCCTCAGTTCTCAGGCCTCTGGACTTGGATCAAATTACATTACCACACCAGGCATGGTGGCTCATGCCTGTAATTCCAGCACTTTGGGAGGTGAAGATGAGAGAATTGCCTACGATCAGGGGTTTGAGACAAACCTGGGCAACTTGGCGAGGCCTTGTTTCTACAATAAATCAAAAAATTAGCTGGTGTGGTGGCACGCACCTGTGGTTCCAACTACTTGGAAGGCTGAGACAGAAGGATCACCTGAGCCCAGTAGGTTGAGGCTACAGTGGCCATGAGCTTACCACCGCACTCCAGCTTGGATGATGGAGTGAGATTCCTACTCAAACACAAATTACATTACCGGCAAAAATTACATTACCAGCTTTCCTGGTTCCCCAATATGTAGGCAGAATACTGTGGAACTTTTTGGCCTTCTAATTTTTTTTCTTTCTTTTTTCTTTTTTGAGTTGGAGTCTCACTTTATCACCCAGACTGGAGTACAGTGGCCGCTCCCAGCCACTGCAGCCTTGACCCACTGAGCTCCGGCGATCCTTCCGCCTCAGCCTTCCGAGTAGCCGGAATTACAGGCACGCGCTACCATGCCCGGCTGATTTTTTGATTTATGGTAGAGATGAGGTCTCACCAAGTTGCCCAGGTGGGTCTCGAACCCGCGGGCTCAGGCAATCCACTCACCTCAGCCTCCCAAAGCGCGGTATTACAGGCTGAGCCACCAAGCCTGGCTCAGCCTAACTTCTTGGGTACAACCAGACCCTGATTTCTAAATACCATTCTCCTCCAAAAGAAATCAATTCAGCTTTTTTTTTTTCTTTTTTATTGTAGAGATGAGGTCTCGCCAAGTTGCCCAGATGGGTTGCGAACCCGCGGGCTCAGGCAATCCACTCACCTCAGCCTCCCAAGGCGCGGGATTACAGGCTGAGCCACCAAGCCCGGCTAATTCAGCTTGTTGAAATGGCTGATTTTAGGACAAGAGGAGCAAAAAATGAGGCTGAATAATCTTGTGGAAGAAATTAAGAAAGTTCTCAAAGAACATGGGGATGTCACAGGGATGCCAGATAGATAGTTTCCACTGGCCAAATCGGGAACAATTTTTGTACCAAAATACATAATCATAGCAACAGACTACACAGCCCACTGAATGAATTAGGAAGCTGTTATACCACTCTGATATAAGTAAATAACAGAAAACCACAGAGCTCTCATTTACACAAGAATGCTCACTGATAAATATAGAAGAAACATTGGCTAGAAACCACCATATTTACCATCACCATCCTCATCATAATTGTTTCAAGCAAGAAACTTCTATGAACGCCAAAACCAAATGTAAAACTTTGAAGAGTACAGTAATAGGATGCTTACACAGCCATCATATAGCTAATATTTGAGACTACTTGTGCAATCTACAAATGTCTTTCTAACGACTTTTATTAAGAAAATAAGAACAATTTGAATTTTACACTAGAGAAGCCTGGCAAACACTACCTTAACAGAGTGATCAAAGTTAACCTCACTAGAAATGGACAAATCCATGCCATGTGCCCCCTGAAATGACACAGCTTTGCCTCTGTGGCAATCCTGCCAAAAACACGGAACCTGAAGCTAATCTCAAAAAACAGCGGACAAGTTGAAACTGAAAAGATCTGGAAAAATAGCGAGCCTGTCTTCATCAATATTTACGGCAGTCTTGAAATACAAGGGCAGACTGAGATGGATTAAAAAATGAAAGGGGACTAGAGCTTCTTGACAACTGTACACAACGTGGAACTGTCTGATGAGATCTGAGTAAGGTCTTCGTATTGTAAAGTGTGACATTAGTAATACTTTCTCAGTTTCGATCATTGATAATTACTTGTTTTCAGGAAACACACACCAGAATGTTGGTAAACCGGCATCATTTCTGCACCTCACTCCCCAATTATATCTATACACATGTCTTTACTTCTCTGCCCATAGCTGCACCGCAGGGGCCAGAAGCCAGGAAATGCAGAAGAAAGCTGATGAATACAAGAGGAAAGTTGGCTCCCTTGCCAGCTGCACTCTGGATTAGCTTTGACAACTGGGAGGCACTTGTGTGAGATGATGGGAAGGTGGAAGAAGGGAAAACACTGTTTCTTTTCTCTTCTGGCTCTGGCAGTTGTGGCTGCAGACAAGCCTGAACTTCTCAGGGGCAACCAGCAGTCAAGCTCCTTCATGGTGATAAACTTCCTGCTGTTCCTGATCTCAAAGGAGATACCCCTTTCCTGTATGAAACTTTAGTTCTTCCAATACTTTTTAGTGTTTTTGTGTTAGAAAAAAACCACAAAACCTCGAATGGGTTCTGTTTCCCTGCCTGATGTATCAGCCATGATGTAAAAGGCAACAAGCTGATGTTTTCAACCATCAGAAGAGCTCCAGGGAGACAACACCCATGGGCCCTTATTGGGAAAAAAAATGACTTGATAATGAAATCCAGCCAGGTAAGAGTGGAATAAAATAAAGTTCTCAGAAAGGAAGACTGGGTTGAATAAATGGATGATTAAAAATGAACAGCCTGGGTGACAGGTTGAGACTCCAACTGAAAGAGAAAAGAAAAGAAAAGAAAGAACAGAAACAGGAAATGCTGGAGGGCCCTTAATAGATGGGAGTTCAGGAAGACCTTGCTGATGGGATGACAAGTTGAGCAGAAACCTCCATGAAGGAAGGGAGTGAGCCATGGGATATCTGGGCAGTGGATTTTCAAGTCACAAGTCAGTTTAGAAATCAAGTGCTCTGGCTAGGTGCGGTAGCTCACACCTATCATCCCAGCACTTTGGGAGGCGGAGGCGAGAGGATTACCTGAGCCCACGGGTTTGAGACCGTGGGCAATATGGCGAGACCTTGTCTCTGCAATAAATTAAAAAAAAAAAAAAAAAGTATGTAAGCTATGACCACTGGTGGTGACTGGGTAAAGGAAAAAAACAAAAGTTAAAAAAAAAAATTAGCTGGGCGTGGTGGTGCACACCTGTGGGTCCAGCTGCTTGGAAGACTGAGACAGAAGGATTGCCTGAACCCAGCAGGTCGAGGCTGCAGTGGCCATGAGCATGCCGCTGCACTCCAGCCTGGACGACAGAGTGAGACTCTGACTCAGAAAAAAAAGAAATCAAGTGCTCAGTGTGTCAGGAAAAACATGCATCCTTGCTGTCTGTGTCTTATCACCAAACCAAGTGGGTATGGTACCTGCTACCCCCAGATGACAGCACACTCTACAGGAAAACTAAGGAGAGAGGTGCCTGGGGTATTAAAACTGTAAGCGGAAGTTGTTTAGAGAGGCAAACGTCACAGATGGTAGAAGCGTTCTTAGTGTCTCTCATTTCTGAGTCCTAAAGCTGTTAGACATTCTGTGGGACAC
This sequence comes from Tarsius wallacei, assembly GCA_963574415.1. Taxonomy (NCBI): domain Eukaryota; kingdom Metazoa; phylum Chordata; class Mammalia; order Primates; family Tarsiidae; genus Tarsius; species Tarsius wallacei. The sequence continues at coordinate 9,883 of CAUYQG010074360.1, forward strand.
TCTGATTTCAGCAGGAAAAGAGAAAACAAGGCCTAGCTCTTGCTTATCCGTTTAGAACTTCCAGATTCTGTTTCTGTGGTGTCAATGGTAAAAAGGTCAGATGGGCATTGGCTGACTTGTTACCTTTGCTTTCCCTTTTGGAAACCCATCTGCCTAACGTGGTGACCCTTGCTTAGGGAGAGCAGGGGAGCCTTCCAATCCCCTGGGCAATCTGGAAGTCCAGCTAGTGATCTGAAGATGCCCTGAGTCTATAGTGTCTCATCTTCTCCATGAATGATTGCAGCTCTTGTCCTAGCGATGCACTGGGAGTATCCGCCAGTGTTTCCACATGGAAATCCAGAGAAGTGGGATCTTCACCGTTCGGGCTGTGTGTGGAGTAGCACATGGGGCTGTGCGTGGCTTGTTCCTGTTTATGCTTCAGGTCGCATGTGGGTGCTGGCTTAAGCACATCACTAAGCACATTATTTAACCTTTCACAGCCTCACTTTTATTCCTGTCTGCTGAGGCTGGAATGACGTATTTCATTCTGAACTCTAGTTCAGCACGTGCACACGTGAACCTGCAGTCAGTATCTGTCAAGCAGCACTATGTCTCCTCTCCACCACTGTGAATCCATTTTCTTTTTAATTAAAGTATCTCCTGTTTTCAACTTTTGTTTTTTGAGTCAGAGTCCCACTCTGTCACCCAGGCTGGAGTGCAGTGGCACGCTCACGGCCACTGCAGCCTCGACCTCCTGGGCTCGGGCTATCTTTTTGCCTCAGCCTTTCGAGTAGCTGGACCCACAGGGGTGCGCTACCATGCCTACCTAATTTTTTGACTTATTGTAGAGATGAGGTCTCGCCAAGTTGTCCGGGCTGGTCTCGAACCCCTGAACTCAGATGATCCTCTAGCCTTGACCTCCCAGAGTGCTGAGATTACAGGTGTGAGCCACTGCACCTGGCTTGTTTTCACTATTTTTAAACATTCTTCTAAATTCCCTCTGGAAGCATTCCATGTCTGGCTACCCCTGTCTTTCTAGCTCAAAGCCTTCTTATTTTGCATAGATCTGTTTCCTTCAGGCTCTGTTTCCATCTTGGGCAGTTCCACATGGACATTTCAATACTCCAGTTTCTTTCTGGCTTCTTCCTGTTTTGCATTTCTACTTTTCTTCATTCAACCCACATGTCATTGTCATTGTTTTTTCAGAAATTAATACTGTTTATCACAGCAAGAACATGGAACCAACCGTGCTGCCCATCAAAAGAGGACTGGATAAAAAAAAGTGGTACATATACACGATGGAGTATTACGAAGCCATAAAGAAGAACATCATGAACTTCACAACAGCCTGGATGGACTTAGAGTCTATAATACTGAGTGATCTTTCACAGAAACAAAGAACTGAGTACCGCACGTTCTCACTCATAAGCGGACCTTGCACAATTATCAAAATACTATAAGAGAAGGATTGGCAGTAGTGGGAATCTGCCTGGGGAAGGGGGGGGGCACACCTCATCAACAAGGGTGCCTGCATAATGAACATTTGTATACCTAACCCCTGAATTGTACCCCACATCTTTAAAATAAAAAAATTAAAAGTTAAAAAAAATTAATACTGTTCCATGAACCCTGGGAGGATGGGGAGAAGTTTCATTGCTGTTTGCAGGAGCGTTAGCCTGGATATTTCCCTCTCCTCACCACTGAGCCAATTGTAACTGCTGTTTTGTTCTTGTTGCTTTTACTTGGAGGCTCAAGGAAAGGTTTCCTCTTACTGTCGCAGTCCCCAGCTTCTACTCATGACTTAGCTTGGAAGAATGTACCTAAAGTTATTTAGCAGCAAAAATTAAACTAGAGGCAGGATTCCTGATGTCCAAGCTTAGGGCTTGGCTATGCAATGCTTTCTTGTGTAGCGTCTATGTCAGTCTTCTGGAAGTAAAAACAGGAGCACCTGGGTAGCAGAGGTGTTGGAAGTCTCCAGTGTCCCATCCCGTGTCTCCCACCCCCTCCCCGCCCCCGCTTTGATTCCAGCCACAGCTGCAGGGACAGTTCTGTGCAAGCTGCCTAGAGCCTACCACGTGGAAACCTACAGGCTCTGCTTTTCGACCTCAGATTAAGGAAGCGCTCTCTTCTGCGCACAAATACAGTTCAGGAGGGTCGGGAGTTAACAGCCCTAGGAAAACCCTCAACCGATATAGGATGGGAGTGGTGGACGAATGAGCCAGCGTCAAGATGGATAACCCCGGGAAGCATTTTGAATGTTTCTCAGAGGAGCTTGGGGAATAAACAATGTCCTCACTCAGGAACACGTAGGCTGACTTTTCTTTCTCACTCTCCCTGACTCATCAAGTCTGTGCCCGGAAGCACTTCCCAAATGAACTCTCTGTACCCAGATCTTTGTCCCAGTCTCAAATGAGGCCACACATTCATTTAATCAACACCTGCTAAGTGACTGTGCTAGGCTTTAAGATAAAAGATCTACAAGATGAAATTTCCAGTGCCTGCCCTGAAGTGTATAATGAGACAAGCAAGCAAACAACACCACCACCTTGGAATTACAGTGAATTGTTGAAAACACCACGCTAGTGGCAAGAACAAAGTGATCCCTGAAGATAAGGAGGAAAGTGTCATCTAATCTACACGTGGGGGTAGGGCTTCTTGGAGGAGGCATTGCTTGAGTCACTGGATGGAGCATGGCCAAATACAGCTATAATGACTATATTTCACACCAATGTCAACCAAACACCCAGTTGCTACCTCTGTATGCTCTGTGTACCTGTCACAGTAAGCAGTGCGTTTTGATTTTAGGTGGTACGTGGATGGAGGTTTTAACTTTTTGAAGTTATTTTTGTGAGCATGTGCTAGAATAAACAGAAGTAGCCCAACAAACTTGATTTCACAGAGTTTTGTGGTTTAGGGCTAGCGAAAATTGTTAAATGAAATGAAACTGGCCTTCAAGAAAAATATTGAATGAATAATAACGCCTGGGTGCAGACTGGCAAACACCCTGCCGGTGGTATGCAGATTGCTGAAATAAAATGTCTGGCTTCCAAGAACTCAACAGTTTCTTAAGAAACTCTGATCCATCAACAGGGGTGATAAATCCTACAGTAAACTCGGAGACCACAGAGCGGGAAGACAGGAGAGAAGTGGGGAGCACAGCGAGGGGAGGCCATCGGCCAAAGACCAACCGGAAGGTCCCGGCTCCTGCCCGCGGGAGAGGCAACAGCCTGGACGAAGGCGTGGCGACGGAATTGGAGGGAAGACACGTGACGGGACAGGCTCCCTGCAACTGTGCCGTGGAAACCTCGCAGGTGCAAGCAGTTGGAAGGTGAGACCTGTCCAACCAAGGACAGCGCTGCACACACACACACACGAGTAGGAGAGCTGAGTTAACCAGCTGACATAATTAGGCGAGTACCTTCATTTGGCTTCAGTTATCAGGATTTTA